>JAYRBW010097837.1:0-20075 GCA_036023295.1 Invenusta paracnida | reverse complement strand
AACTTAGCCCCCGATACAATTAAACACCTTGTCCGTGACTGCGACGCGCTGAACCAAGTCAGACTCCTCACCACAGGAATTTACCCGGATCCCAGCTTCCTGACCAATTCATTACATGCGGAGCAGTTCCTCGCCCGAGCCGAAAGGCTCCTCAAATAACTTTTGAGCTGGAGCAGCAGCAACAACAACAAGCCTATCGATTGACTTGACAGAAATTAAACGTTAATTATTTTCTGTCAAGACAAATTCTTATTGGTTTAGAAATGCAACATGTGATTAATTTGCAAACATGTAGCTCAAGATTTTATCGATTCTAATGTTATTGTTTTATTGTTTATGCAAAGCGCATATTATTCCATCATGCCAGCTTGAAGGTATATGGAAATAGTCAAACCATCTAAAGAGCTTTACACCATGAATTTTATGTGTATATAGATTTGCAAAGTACTTATTCAATATTATAGCTGGTATGTATATATCACTTGAGCATCATTAGTGATACTTCGTAACTATTTTAAAATTATAATTACTTCACTTTTTCCAGAACCTTAAAGATCAGTTTCTTAAAATGTCCATATTTGTCAGTTGAGTAATCAATATGTCTATTCAATTAAATAGTCATACTTATTATTATCATTAATTTGATGTAGAAAACGAGATATGAATCGTATTTGATTATTGTTATCAATCCAATAAGTATTAGGTAACAGATTTCATTTTGCGCATTATGAAATATTGATGAATAACTATTAGCTGCTAATAATTTTTATAGTAATACATTTTATATCAATCAAGTAAAACTGATTATTATCATCGTGCTATTTTTATTATTGCAGGAACCGTTCGGCGAAGACATGCGAAGCCGTTTTGGTCATTTGCCGAGAAACGGCTGTTCTTCCAAAGTTTGAGGCTGGTTAGTAAACTCATTTGTTCAATTTTTGAAAAATGTAATAATATTTGTTCAGGTTAAGAGTAATGTAAACATGAAGTAGTATCTAGATACTTGTATATGTACATAGATATGTTATGTAGCCTCGTACTTTTCTGAGATTATATGAGATAATTCTTTAATCTTGCCTTTTATTTTAAATAAATGTATAAGTATATCATTAATCTTAATCTTCAATTATATGTATATTCTAATATATATATAATAATTGTCATAACATAATAATTAATAATACTTATTATAATATTATGTAATAATTATAATACTTAATTATTAATAGTCATAACATACTAATTATTGTAATTGATGTTTTTCTCACTAATTTCTATATAATTTTCGAACGAAAATGTACCTAATTTGTAATTATAATTAAATATTATCTAAAATATACACCACATTGTTTGCAAATCTCTTATAAAATACTTTAAAATCGTTGATTATATTTGAAATGCTTGAAAGCTTTATGATGTTAGGAAAATCTTAAATCTTGATGTGTCTTTAAATTGTTCTTGAAAGTATATTCTTTATGATTCAAAACACATATTGCAACTTGTTTGTAGTAATGTCTTCAAAAATATTATTAAAACTAGCAATTTTCAGAAAATAATTTAAAATATTCTAGAAATTTGAGATTAAATAATTATTATCTTTATAAGGTTTTGTAAATTCATTATATATTATTTAAAAGATTTTCATAGTTGTATTGACTTAGCCATAGTCTTACCTTACATAGTATATTTCTTACAAAATTACCAAAAATTCACGATTGAAAATTCTTGTAAAATCTTGAAATTTTAAGTAGATTATATTATAAGTAATACTCGATAATTAATTTTTATTGGGACTCATATTTTTATAATTTAAATATGAGTTTCTAAAGTCACAGAATTGAATAATTTATTGTCTTCTAAAACAGTGATATAATATTTAAATCGTTTTACAAAATCTACAGGCCATATTATATCTTAGAGATATCGAGGTGTACCTTATTTAAGTTTTTCAAAAGATTGACTAATATCTCTCTGAAAAGTGTAAAATCTGTCGAAGATTTAATCAAAAATATAAAAACTAGGAAAGATATTGAATGTGTTTTCCGAAGCTTTAACTAACTGTTATGTTTTTTACTGTCTTGAAAGAAGATGTATTTCGTACAGGAGCTACTTCTAAAATGATTAAAATTGAGCACAAAAAAGATGATTAAAAAATATGTAGATTTCTCTTGTATTGCACAACCAGTCACAAAATAAGACATTAATATTTTACTATTTTACTATTTTTCCAAATTAAAGATTTTTTTACATAAAATATTCGTAAAAATTAATATTTTTGATATTATAAATTTATTTTTAATTGATATATTGTACATCATTCGAATTCTCCGTGTATTGTATTCATTAAAAAAACGGTATTATATAGTTTTCACAGGCATTTAAACAGAGATTCTTTCTATAATTTTGACTATAAATCTATAAAAAAGGTCTGATAGATGCATTAAATTGTAATTGAAAACTATGTAATATGGTTTAAGTGTTTTAATTTTGTTTAAAATGTATGAAATACATAAAGAAATCAAATAATGTGCAATATTTCAATTGAAAATAAAATAAATTTATTTCTAATTTGTTAAAATT
Source organism: Invenusta paracnida (assembly GCA_036023295.1). Lineage (NCBI taxonomy): Eukaryota > Metazoa > Platyhelminthes > Proseriata > Coelogynoporidae > Invenusta > Invenusta paracnida. The sequence goes on along the minus strand of JAYRBW010097837.1, from coordinate 17,495 downwards.
GAATTTTCATGAAAATCAGAGCAATTTCATAAAAATCGTTATATTCTTTAATGGAAAAATATTAAAATATTAATATCTCATTTTGTGACTGGTTACGCAACACAACAAGTACATATTTTTCAATCATTCAAGTGCAATTCAGTGCAATTCACTGAGCATAACAAACCTTTTGTGGTCATTTTTTTATCATTTTCAGAAATAACTCCCGTACTAATTTGTTATGGAGAGCACTTATCGTAGACTTTGGATAGATGGGTAACTGTTATCCAGACTAGCAGTATAAGATTTCACCGTTTATGTTATTAGTTTCCACGTAAACGTGCTTTATCTTTGGCCATGATTGAACATTTTGCTGATAGATATATCAAATGAATTGGTTGCGATGCAAGCTATTTATTAAATCTAATTGCCTTTATACAGTTGATGTGTAACAATCCATTTTTATATTAAAATATTACCTGTCCAATAATTTTTATTCGAGATATTATTTAGATCATAACAGTAAAATTGTTTTGTGATTCTGGTGCTTTTTTAGATAGCTACTTATCCGAATCACTGAAATATTGAGTTTTTAGCGGCTAGAAGTGACTTATCCTATCTATGTAATATATTATAGGAAATAGCTGTCTGCTTTACGTTACCGAGATTGACACCAAGTATATACGATACGGTATAATATACTAGCCTAGATCTAGAACATATATTATGTTTGTGGCGCAAAATTTACATCTATATCAACTTGCTCGGGGTTTCAGTACGGAAAGAACTTCAACGAAATGAGCCGCTTTATCCGAATTCGCTCTAACCAGCTAGAGGTGCATGGGAAGACCAAAGAACAGGTCCGTCTCTTCTATCACCGAACTTGGCAGGCCATCCGCCCCTTCCTGCACCTCAATGAGGACGTCTCAAATCTGGCCAATGAGCTCTATGGCCTCATCAACTACTCGGTTGTCCGAAGTCGCATAAAGAAACGTGAGAGGGAATGGGTCGAAAATATTTCATTTACTAGAAAGATCTGTTCACAGAGCAAAAAGGGTTGGTTCACCAGGAATCGCATATCGATAAGATATTAAGTGAAAATAATGTTAGCATTTTAATTTTAAGTTATTGCACAAATCATTATATATATATATATACATATAATAACGAATTCTTTCGAAAACTGAAAAATTATACCGAAATTGTGGAAAGAATCAATAGAGACACTTTTGGAACTTTAAACGCACATATAATTAAACATTTCATCGCTTTTTGTACAACCGACGGTTCACATAACTAATTTATAATTTTCCAAATTATAATTTGGCTTATTATTCTTATTATTTCCCAAATTGGTTATGGTTTATAAGGATTAGTTTGATAATATCGTTAGTTATGCGAACCGTCAGTTATACAAAACAGTATCGAATTATCCACCTTAATAATTAATTAAATTCCATGTATTTGTTGTTTATAAAAATCGACTCATTTTATAATCGATTTAATTAGATATGGCGTGTAATAATTTTTGTTATTAAACTATTCTTATGAACCATATTACAATAGGTATTAACCTGTATTTTTATAATATGTTGGTTGCTCCTGTATATTTTGATAAATTTATAATATTTGTAATCTTATAGTATAGCTTATAAATAGCTCTTACTTTTACTAAAAAAAAAAGATCTAATGTTTGTGTTACGCCTATAAAAGTTAATTTTAGTGATTTTTAAATTTATATATCTTTATAGGTTTCAATAAAACGATGTATTTTGGTTATTCAAGAAATGTAAAATACTAAATTCCAAAAATCATAATTAGTTATCATATAGAGACGACTTGCTTATGTTATACGATGACATAAAATTTTCACACACCAGGGTGATTTTATTTTATAGCTGAAATAAAGGGCATTTAATGGAATTTTCACACACTACCAGGGTAATTTTACAGCTGAAATGAAGGCATTTTATGGAATTTTCACACACCACCAGAGTGATTTTACTGCTGAAATAATGAGCATTTAATGGAATTTTCACACACCACCAGGGTGATTTTATTTTACAGCTGAAATAAAGGGCATTTAATGGAATTTTCACACACCACCAGGGTGATTTTGCAGCTGAAATAATGGGCATTTAATGGAATTTTCACACACCACCAGGGTGATTTTATTTTTCAGCTGAAATAAAGGGCATTTAATGGAATTTTCACACACCACCAGGGTGATTTTATTTTTCAGCCGAAATAAAGGGCATTTAATGGAATTTTCACACACCACCAGGGTGATTTTATTTTACAGCCGAAATAAAGGGCATTTAATACATTTTTGTAAAAATGATTAACTAATTAGAGTTAATTGGATTATATAGTATTATATGGTTAATGTGTATTATAAAGGTTAAAAAGGTTATGTAGCAGCAGGGAAAACCGGCTACCTTTAGACTCTTGTAGCAGTTGAAAAACTCGCTACTTATAGCAGTAGAGAACTAGATGCTTGTAGCAGTTGGAAAACTCGCTACTTATAGCAGTAGAGAACTAGATGCTTGTAGCAGTTGAGAAACTCGTTACTTATAGCAGTAGACAACTAGATGCTTGTAGCAGTTGAAAAACTCGCTACTTATAGCAGTAGACAACTAGATGCTTGTAGCTGTTGAAAAACTCGCTACTTATAGCAGTAGATAACTAGATGCTTGTAGCAGTTGAGAAACTCGCTACTTATAGCAGTAGAGAACTAGATGCTTGTAGCAGTTGAGAAACTCGCTACTTATAGCAGTAGAGAACTAGATGCTTGTAGCAGTTGAAAAACTCGCTACTTATAGCAGTAGAGAACTTGTTATTTGTACTGTTATAGTTGTAGAGGACTTTTACTAAAGTTCTATGTTTATCATAATAGTCTTATAACGCTATAAGTTATTGTCGTAGAGATATTGAAGAGAGAGAGAGATGTCAAATCTTGCGTCAAGATATTTATTTATTGAAGTGAAAAAAAGATAGACGCGTGGAGTCATACAAAGTACGTTTTTGGGAAGTGCGTTGTTGAGTAGTTTTCACTAAATATGTTTTAGTGGAAGTGTTTTAACTGTACGATTTGGGTTTTTAAATATGGAATGTCATGATTCACCTTTGATGCGGTACACCATAATAATATGGTCAGATCGCTTAATCACCAAATATTGTCTAACCCATAATTATCTTATTGGATCACTCATTATAAACGCCACACACACATCTCGCAAATTAACATTACAGTTATATAATTTAGATCATTTCATATAAATAAATGATTTTAGATTTTTTTTATTAAAAAAATTAAAAGCCGTACAGTTATTGGTTAATTTCTAAATGTATAATTTATGTAGTCACGTAACTTTCCCCGCCTAATTACTGATTTCTAATTGAATGAATCGTTTATTTTATATTTCTATCGATCTGTGCCGTCTCTATATATTTATAGTTTTGAAAATGAATGAATTCTATATTCATTGAAGTTAAATCTTTTTTATCTTCGCATACTTTTAGTCGGAAAATAGTTTTATTTTAATTTTCCCAGTAAATATTGTTGTCTTACTTAGTCTATGTATGTATATATTATAAGAAAATTAAGAAAAACAAATTTACAATTAAAAAAATTATTGTCTTTTAAAAAAAAAAGTCAAATTATGTTGATAACACCTATTAGAATATGTGGTGTGTGCACTTTTGTTGTTTGAAAATGTTTCAGGCGTTATATTGTAGTGGTTTTCATTTACTTTACTTCAACCATTTCTTTACGTGCGTATAATATCTCGATTTATCCCATTTTCAGAAGCTGCATTTATATCGTGACTTTAGTGGTGAACTTTACAAACTGTCTCTCATTTCAGTGTTATTTACATTCTGATTATATAAAAATGTAAGGTGAAGATTCCTAGTTTATGGAAGGAAGATTTTAATAATGAATGACGTCCAATATTTGTGGACAAGTAGCAAATAAATAATTGTAGTTTGGTTTATTATTGGTTTTTGCTACTACAAATCCAATGATTATATTTAATCAATGCATATATAATATAATAACATAATTATTTTTAAAATTGTTTCAAAATACATTATTTCTTTAAACAGTGTAGGTAGCGAATTATTTATAAAAATATTAAATAAATATATAACAAAGAGCAGAAGTACTAATATTTGTCAAGATTTTAGCAATTTCACTTGTCATTCTTGTTATGGTAATCTATATTCGATATAGATAGAAATAAAATAATTATGGAGAAAGTGCTTGTCTATTTTTTGGTTAGATCGCTATTTTTGTACATTTTATATTAATATTTTACAAAAAAATGTATATATTTTTTGATTTCATGCCAAAATTTAATTCTATATTTTGTCAGTAATATTTGATTGGTATATTATTATGTTATAAAGGGACGTAATTCAATTATATTTTTAATATTCTGCAATTTACGCTGTACCATATGAAATCGAAAAATTATTTTTGTTCTATCTATTTTTAGAACGAATAGTTATCTATAATCCAAATGTTGTTTATAGTAATACTGTACTTTTGATATTTAATGTCGAATTATGAAACAAAAATTGCCATTAATATAAATTATTATGTAATAATAATATATTATTATATTAACTATTGTTAAATAGCTATTATTTACGTGTAAATAAAACTTTGGCACTAAAATACATTTTCTACTACTATTATTTTGTACGACAAGTATAAAGTTTTATACTTAATTGGTATAATTGTAAAATTTTGTCAGGCGAACTATTAAAAAAAGATTTAAAATTTTTTTTTTTAAATAACTATAAAAATGACATAGAAAGAAAAAAATTATATTAATCTACATTAATTATATACAAAATGGACCGGTTGACCCCATCCCTTTAACTTCCTTTATTTTCTTGCAGGATTTAACGCTCGACTTGGTGAAAAGCTCAATGAACTCGTTCAAACAGGGTTAGCAAAACTTACAACATTATTTTGTAACTAAAGAATGATACGGTGGATTCGATCATAATATTTAAAAGTATTTCACTTTTATGATACGTATAGCATCGATACCGTCTATTTTACGTCTACTATTTTTTTAGCATTCCGAACACAATTTTCACTATCCAATTCTCCGTTTACTTTGTTTAACCCTATCCATACCGGGCTATTCTGTTTGGTTCGTCCCCCCCCCCTATTGAAATCTACTTTAGGAATATACTATAGTTATGAAAATTTGCACCCAACTAAATCAAAATGATCTATAGATGACTTTTCATATAAAAAATTCTTTTTTTAATAAAAAAAGTTACAGCTAATTTAATTTTTAAAGTACATCCAAAAAGGGATTTTTTTTTTTCAATTTCTCAATTTTAATCGAAATAATTCACTATATAATAAAGTACTGAGTATCTGAATACTATAGTACGTGTTAGTGTTTCATTGTGTATTATCAATGAAATAGATTTCACTAATATCCACCCCATTTTATACATTTTGTTTTCACTTATAATTAGATGAACTAAAATATATGGGGGCCACCTACTTTAGAGGCCTATAGCAGACCTCCTGTGGGGTAACAATGATGAAAATATTATTAAAAGTTGTTAAACATAAGTTAGAAAAAGTCATGAAAGCTGGAGATCACGCGATTGTTCAAATAACAATGGCAGCAAAAATAAAACAGGAGGGGGGGAGCGATTCAGCCGGTATGGATAGGGTTAAAATGTATAACTGAACACAAAATGCGATTAAAGTAAATCTAACTACTTCGACCAGTCAGAATTTCTCTCTGATATTCTAAAGTTTTGTATTTCCAAGATAATTTGCCGTATATCATGAATTTGCCGTATCATGAATTCATTCTAATGTGTAGTGACGTTATTAGTCTTATCTAATTCTCCTATACTTCCAGAACAACATTTGTCCGGCACAATGGAAAGCGGTACATTCTTCGAACACCAATATGCCCCGCACTGAAACGTCTCAACAATATGAGAGGTATTCGCACCATTTAATCAATCTTCATTTGGTGCAGCAGAAATTTTGTTGAAAGTGCACAATTTGTTTGATAACATTTTTACCGTATTTTTCTGTGTAGGGGGCATAAAGTTCTTCTAGTTCTTTGTAGAATATTTTATAGCGTTATTTTCTTCGCTGGTTATGTATAACTATTTTTGGACATTTATAATTCCTGAGAATCTCTGAAAAAATTCCCCCGCCAGGGCCGTGTGTGTCATTTGTAACAAATATAACCAAACTATAATATACTATACCACCGTTTAATGTAGATAGACTAATATATTTCTAGTATTATAATTTAAAATTGAATTATGAAAATGTATGAATACTTACAACGCTAAGAGGTGTGAGTAATAAATCAGATCTAATAATTTAAAATATTTGATTATATTACTAATTATAAATAAAATAGTAAACATATTTGTTTACTTACATGATATTTCTTATCAACCTTGCGGTGACATCACAACTATGGGGAATTTTCAGCGATTATCCGTGTCGCTTATCATCCAGCAGCGCTGTGTGCCACTAATTTTTCGATTAAAATTATTTTTTCGTCAAATTTCGAATTAATTTCATTATGCTATGATCTCATTATTATCAACCCTTTTATGAGAATATTTACTGAAAAAAAACTGTATATAAAAGTATATCACATGAAACAAACGTGTTTATTCTCATTTTAGCTTAGCTACCATTCTATAAGTGACGTTTTCTTGTCTGTGTGTTCATTCAAGCCCCCACTCAGGAGTACCTCCTCCCGGACGCGGTAACCCTTGAGTTGGTACCCCGTAATCAGGCCAGTCTACTCCGGGTCCAGGCAGCGGAACAGAACCCACGTTTGCGTCTTCAGGTGACGATCAATCGACAGTTGTCTGACGTCATCGGTCACGTGGAGAACAAGTGGAAGACAGCGGCGCAGCGTGTGGTACAGTTTTATTGTTTATAAACACCTATATTGATTGGTTGGTTGTTAATTTCAGTTATTCCATAAAAGCATTTTACTCTTAACAAAACTCCCTTTTACTGTGACAGCTCTGTAGATAAAAAATATCATAGATGGGCGTACCCACAGAGTAATTAAACATAGAGGTTTGACTCTTATTGATTTCATATACAACGTGATGTAAATTTTCGTCAATAGACAATCGTTTTATTTTGATAAAATTTATATAAATGGGTCTCCTAAAAATAGTACGTATTGCTATTTTAAAATAATAATTTTAAGACCAAATATCCATATTCAAGCAATTTTTAAATATTGTTATAAGTTGTCTTCAAAAAAGCCAATTATTGCATTCACATCTAAGACTGCTTTAGTAAAGGATAAATTTACTGTGAATTTAAAAATTATATTTTGAAAGGGCTTTTTGTCTCGTAATAGTATTGTATAGGTAGTATTAAATTTTCATGCTGAATGGGTGTACCAAAAATAAGAGATATCGAAAGATGTTCATTTACAATCATACCTATTGATCTTTTGTTTCAAAAACGCTAACAAAGATGATGCGCAGTATTGATTTAATTGCCGTAGTTTTGCGTATTAATTGATTTACCGTTTTGTAAAAAATATACTTATCTAAGTACTTTGATGTCCACAAAGGTAGAGAGCATCATATCTTCCTATTTGGGAATCGCTTTTGCCTTTTTCATCAGTGTCATGTTTGCATTACAACTTACTGTTTGGACGTATATTTTAGGCTTCAGGGTTGAAGAACAGCGTCAGTTCTCAATTGGACGATACACTGGTTGCAATATTATAATTATTAAATTAATTGTGATTTGAGTAACTGAACTGTGAAGCAACAGCTGATGTGTGCTAGTTTTAAGCCTTACTTAATAATTCAAATTATTTAAAAGCGTAGAAAACATCTTCAAGCTTTTTCAATAATTATTAATAATTCTGTTCATTAATCTCTATGATTTTATTATGCTATTTATTATAGAGGACTGTATTGTTAAACATAATAATTGTTTTAAATTCGATACGATGATTAATAGAAATTTTATGAATTCTTTTTAAAGATATATAGCATTTAAATGTTACAAAGTAAAATAAGTGAATTAAAATATAAATTGACCGTAGACAGTCTAGTTGTTCTCTAATAGCTATCCTTTACCATTTCACTTGCCTTCCCCCTTCTTTTTTCGTTCAACCAGCGGGAAGTATTAAACCTGCCACCGTTGGACCCCCCTCGCCTTCACATCCGATTGGTAGCAGATACTCCGCTAGACGGAGCTCTTGCTGTTCAAGAGGTCGCCAGAACACGATCTGTGGATGTAGCGCTTAAGGCCTATCAAGAGCGTCTCCTTCAAAGTGAGTAGATCATTTTTGCTTTCTTCCTTCTCCCTACCTATCTTCTGTTTATTATTACCTATTATTTTTATTATTTTTATTTATACAATAATACATATATAGCTTTAATACTATTGTCAATTATTTAACCGCAAATTAATGACGTTTTGACAAATTTTTTTGTATATTAGTACAGTTTTAAAAGTCAATTGTATTTATTATTATGTATTCTGTTATTTTCCTACCTGCAGCTGGCCCTAAATTTATCAATATTAATTTAATGAAATTAAATAGTATCTTGTCCGTATAAATTTTTCTTATTAGAGTAGATTAAAAACGTTCAGAGGAAAAATGCAATCATACTCTAGTTAAAGTGAGAGTGACCAGAACTTTACACATATTTTTATAAATCAGATCGATAATAATCTGTTAGTCAGTTAACTTAGTTCTTTTACTTCTCCTCCTTTTAGAAGACGGACAGACAACTTCCGATGACGAGAGTAGTGTTCGACTTGATCTGAAGGAGATAGGGCAGCAGCTAAAGGATGGTGTCGATTTTGAGGTAGAAACACGTTTTATTAACAGTATTAAAAGAAGCGTTTCTTTCGGAATAAAAAACGTACCGTAATAGTAATCTGTGTACAGCATAATATGATTTACAATGCAAGTAGTCAAACTTCAGTATCTTTAAATAAAGAAGCGATAGTTTCACACTATGTACTGGTTGGGTGTAGGGTTGTAATTATTTCATATGAGTTAAAAGATTATCTATGAGGTTGCTAAAATTATAATATAATTGAACTAATTATGCACTGTATTAGTATATTATGCGAATATGTGTGTCTATAATAACCTTCAATAATGAAATGGAAACGTAACTTTTATCCATTTAAATAATCCATAAATTTATCCATAATACAGAACTTGTTTTAGTAAGGAAATTTCAGTAGAATGGCGATCGGATTTTAGATCGCCTGTGCCTGTGTAATAGTCATTTAACCTTCAATATAAAATTGTATATTTTCTAAACTGCTAACTTTTTTTAGAATGTAAGCATCAAAATATTAAACTTTGTATAATTGAATATTTAATATTATAATAGTTATGTTTTAAACTATTTTGTGTGAACTATTGATTCAATTTTGGTTTCTGTATTAAGGGTTAAAAACAAAAGAAAAACGTTTCGATCAAATAAATATGCAACCAATTTAGAATATTTAACTCGATAAATTGTACCCAATAGGTATGTATAAATTAAAGCTTAAAAATTGAAGTTTACAATGTTACAATTTTTTCAATTTATCACCAAATCGTCCTTTTCATCTTTTAACACTGATTGGACGACGCATGAACCAATTAGAAAGCCCGCGATGTGAAACTGCTCGTGGTGTACATAGCGCTGGGATGCCCCGAGCGAATCCGCTTTGAGTACGACTATTTGACACCAGCCGATAGGGAGAGTATGCAGTCATCTGTGAGCAATGCTCTTCGTCGACTTCTGCATCTTAGTGTCAATGAGGCATTTGAGCATAAGAAAAAGAAGGTGAGACTCCTTTATAAAATTCAAATTTTAAATATATACATACTATGAAAATCTGTGTCACTGATAAAAGACTAGATATGAAGTAAATGACTTTTGATTCCTGTTGTAAAATACGAATTTAAAGTTAGAGCTGCTTTTTTGATTTGTAAGGCATATTTGTATTGGATTGAATAAAACATTGTATTGGATATAACATTTCGATTTATTATTATGTAGTGCGTAAAAGCACTATTCAAGCTATTTCACACATAGAAGTAAAATAAAATCTTACTCGTACTTTAATGGGACTCACTAAATATCGAAAACAAGTGCATAATAATTGTTTCTTTCTATGTTACTATTAATTTCTTTAAAATGTTAATAAGTGGGTGGTCAACTTATTTTAGGGGATGGGTCCAGTTTACAAAAAATCCACCAAAATCAAATTATTTTTAAATTTCAACCCAAATAGGAAGTTATAGGCATCGAAATGTATTAATGTTTTCTACGGTGCAGATTTTGATAATATTTTAATGTTATTGATAGCTCATCACGACAAATATAAAGCATAGAAAGTCGTTTTGCTTAGATATCAAAATATGTTGATTATTCATAAATTTGATGATAATAATCCATCTCTTGCGTTGCCAAGGTAACACGAGACGCCCTGGAGGATGAGATTGTCCGCTTGCGCACTGAGCTTGACACTCTCAAGTCTGAAATGTCCCAGTTGACCGGTGGCAGACATGGAGGCGGTGGTGTCTGCACAATGTCCACCGTACCCATCTCTGCTGCCGCTACTGCTTCTCTCCTCTCTCATTCTGCTGGCGGCGTGAGTGTGGGCGGTGGAAGTCCTACCGGCTGTGAAGGCGATGTACATGTGGGAGGAGACTTGCTTGGAGATGGCAGTGGTGGGGGTATGACATCTATGGTAACGAGTGGAGAGGATGGTGGAGGAGGAGGGGAAATGCTGGACGGTGGAGGTGGTGGTGTTTCCACATCAACGGCGGGATCGGCGGTGGGGGTTGATCAGGTGGCGGTGGTTCGGGAAAGTGAACAGGACAGTCAGGAAAAGGAAATGCAACAGGTGAAAGAGTCCTTTCCTGCATTAATTTTAATTCATTGGTATCAGTTTTATTAAGGTTATTATCTCCACTTCTCACTAATAGTGCAGTTTTAAATTACATATTTGTACTTAAGGTTATTATTATATCAGTCTCTTTTGCTATAATATTGTTCCACAGAACTTGCCATGGAAGGAGTTAGAGTTTTAAACAAGTAGTAATCGGATAACCTTTTTTGTGGTATTTCCACACATACATATATTCTTTTATTCTCTTTAAATAAATTAGCTTAGGCGGCATGATTCATTGTTTGTTTTGTGAACTTAATTAATATTTCATTATTGAAACGTTGAACCTTTTCGCTATGTTTTCTTTTGGTGGATTTCTAATTGTTATTCTACTTTTTGTCTCTAAATTATAAACGTAATATGTGCTATAATATTCGGCAAGGTTATATTATCATCAGTAAACTATAACTACTTTTTACGACAATGAGATTTTCTAAAAATATATTATTTCATAATATTCATTAGAATGTCTATTTAAGCAGTTCTTAGTAAAACTAAAGAAATGCAAGAATATGTGTAGATCTGTATATAAAGTAATTCGAGTAATCCCTCGTACTTCGTAGTAATCGTTTGAATATTCTTACATGGGATAATTAACTGTATTTTGCCTGTTATCTACTCTAAATCTAAAAAATATCTCTGATTTAAATTGCAAACTCTATTGACAATCTATTTTTAGACAAGATGCCATTCCGTCAGCTGGATTTTACCTGCTGGGGGATTTAAATCACATAAGATAAATCAATATTGACTTGTTGCTTCGAGTTACTTACACTTCTATGCGCTGACCTCATCCCCCCTCCCCTCTGCAGTTGGCAAGCCTCTCCAACACCCCAATAGTGATCCAACGCATGCTCCAAGTGGGCGGACCTCCAGCTCAATCCTCTCTCGCCTCTCTCAAGGCCTTTAACGCCAGTCGATCCCGTCTTCGTCAGCGTGCCTGTGTCCAAAACCTTCCGCCTCCGGGACCTCCTCAACTTTCACAGCGTCGCTTGCCTGTCCCTCCTCAACTGGCTGCGCGGGTCATCTATGCCGTGAGTGCTGTGTGTGAAATTATTTATTATTATTACATCATATTTTATTATTACCTATCTAAAATATTTATTGTTTCGTTTAGTATTCATTGTCTGATTTATTTGCGTATCTTCTCATTTGTTACTGTACATCAGTGGTTTATTTTAGATTTTAACTTGTCATTTTATTTTGCCTATCTTACATTTCCATTCTATTTTATTCTATCGAACCTCTTCCTTTTGCAAATTTCATTCCTGAAGCTTGTTCTTTCATATTTTGTATTTTTTAGTTGACATATTGTATTTTTTTCTGTTATTTTCAGAAAAACATCACTCGCTTTATGAATTCAAATCATTGTCCTATAATATTGTTCTGATATTTGTCATATTTCGGACTCTATTTTTATTATAGAAAGAGTTTGTTATGCTGATCGAATTATCATATCGTATTTTTTCACTAGTTATAAGCTGTTTGGTCTGCAGGAAAATACTAACTTAATACTTCAATAATTGTTCAAACATGTTACATCTATAAATACATTAAAAACAATATAGTTTTACAGGTAAGAGAGCCTGCCTCTACCTTATTCTATTCAAACACTCACATAGAAGTAAACTAAGCATTAGATTCATTTTAGTCTAGTTTACATTTATTTGACTGTGTTTGAATAGATTAATGTAAGTTCTATCTTTCCTGTAAAACTATAATTTAATAATTTTTAACGTAAACATTAATTCTTACTAACTACCTATTTTTGTCTTTTCGAAAACATAATTCTTCAGTACAATTTTTTAAGTTTGTGCTGCAGTATAATTTCGATATTTCAATCCGTGGCTATTTATTTTAGCTTGTTTTACATTTTGCACATAATTATCGTTTTCTGTCTACCTCACAACAGCCGGCAGTTCCCACCACCAACAATGGAGCCGGTCTCCAGCAACAAATGATGACCTCTAGCGCCACAACCACAGCTGTCAACTTTCAAGGAGCTCTGGTCCGTCCCCCTTTAACTGCGGCCTCGACAACACTCCACCAATCATCCGCCATAAGTTGCGCTTCCACCCCGCGTGATGAAAACTTGGGTGGATCAGGAGGTGGGAGTGAACGTAGCATCCTGGACCAGGCCTACAAGTTGGCTGTATTAGGAGAGGCATCAACAGACTCACTGTCAGCCTTCCTCAATCACCTCTCCGCCTCACCTCGTCCTAATCATCATGGAGACGAACAGTGTCCTAGCAGTGTTGGTGGGAGCTCATTGAATCATCAGCTCAAGACGGGTGTGTGGGAGCTTTTTAATCGGTCACGGGTTCCATTCATTGGTTTTCACAATTGAATCCATGCTACTAATAACGTATTCAATGATTAGATTCTTCCGTTTAAAATTGGAAATCTGTTTTTTTAATTTAGTAATTTTTCAAAATATGTCAATATTTGAAATCATTGATTTATTTAACTTGTAGTGACCCAGCTAAATATACTAAAATCATGGACAACTCTATGCAGGACATGCGTAGAGCTATCTTTCTAGCGAAGGCGATGTAGGCAATACAATTATCACGTCTTTGGTCGTGTAGCTAGACAAGCTATAGATCGATATTGCTATTATCTCTTCTTATTGGCTATACGGTTTTAAGTTTTTGCTTGTAATGTGAAGTTAATAGAACTGTTGTCTGTGTTTTATTACCCAAATAAATGTGTATAGTGCAGCATGCATCGATTACTTTCTACTAGTACTTGTAACTACTGTTTCATCATACTGATTTAAAATGGATAAATTTTCATTGAAAATATAAGGCCTGTCGGCACTGAAAACATGTGGATTTATTAATTGTAATAGCAATTATAACGTTAATAATAAGTGCTGGGTTTTTAAATTACCTAAAGATGCTCATGAAAGACAAATGGTTTGATGTCATACCCCCGAGGTTGGATTTCAATATTAATAATGATAATTTTTTATTTGTGAACAGCACTGGCCAGAAACTGGAATGTAAACCTTCTGGTGGACAGTCGACCATCAACTCCACACAGTATATTCGACGTTCCTCCATCGGGTTTACCATCACCAAAGCCACAACCGCGATCTTCTACAAATATTGAAGATACCCAACTCTGCTTCTTTCTGGAAAATGATCAAATTCATTCTTATGAACAATTTTCTCCCAAAAAAGAATTAATCACGAAATTTTCTTTGAAAGAAACGATTTTTTTTTTAACATGTGTATTTTTATCTGAAAATTTCGAAGGAGTTTGAATAGAGCGACTTTAACAAGCCCAATCACCATGATTATTCGAAAGTGTGGTACTAATGTACCATTGTGTAAATTACTAAACCCAAACAATAGATTAAATTCATTCTCACAATTTTTCAATTTGATTCATTTTGCATTAGTTTATGAACTTCTTTAACAACAGTAATTATTTCGTTTAGCTGATAATCCAGATGAGTGTATATCTACTTGTAATGACAAAAAAGTATCTGTTCATCTTTATTTTCTCAACTTCAATTAAATTCATATTGACACGGTGGGTTCACAACTGCGGATTATTGCCAGGCTTTGGAAATGTATCCTAAACCTAATTATTGTAACATTCGGGAACATTTGCGTTTTCCAAGTAAGCGAAAAGTGCAAACCATCACATCTTCAGTTATTATAGGTAACTCCCATTCTCAAAGGAACATTTGCAAAATTAAGCTATGAAAAGAAAACAATGTTTAAATTTAGTTGACAAAGTTAAAATTGGACCACGTATTTTGTTTGCTGGATGCTATTTAATTGGATATGCTCGAAATAATATTTCAGAAAAGGCTACTGCAATGGGGATAATGATTCGATGTCTTCATGGTAGACCTTCGCTTATGTATTCTGTCACACCTGTGCACAAACTTACATCAATTTCAATACCTATATAATATGGCAGTTCAAAATGTGCTTCAAAAATCTAAAATGTTAAGGGACGTGTGCTCGGTTCTATAACCATGGAAAGCTACACCTCTGGACGCAAACTGTGTATGGTATCTTCTTTATGATACTGTTCACCTGCTTAAATGTATTCGGAACAACTGGCTAACGGAAACAAATAAACGACTAACATTTGGAACATTTACTGGCGATTTCGCACAGTAAAACATAATTTAAAGACAACTCTATTAAGGTATTCATCCGTTCATCCAACTTGTTTTCAACTCCTAACTGTTACACATGCTCTCAATGTTTTTAACGAACGCGTTGTAGCAGCTATTTGTATTCATGGATATGATAATACATTCAAATTTATTGAACAATTGCTTTCATGGTGACTCACAATGAATGTCAGTAGAAGAGGTGAGGACCAACATTTCAACAACGCTTCAAGAGCAGTTCAAACTCCAGAATCAACTAACCTCCATGATTATCTGAATTTGTTTACATCGGCATCTTCTGGGTATGGTAAATCACGAAATGAGAGTTTCACTCTTGATACAAAAAAGCTCTACTTCAGATAACCAATGGTCAGATTGAACTATGCCAATATTTGTTTTCTATTGGTTATTCCTACGTTGCTCTAGGAGAAACTCAGTGATAAAATGGAATTTTAATTTTCTGTATATACATAGACAATCAACTGTGCAAATGCTCTAATCTCTTACCAAGATATCGAGGCTGCTTTTAAAAGACGATTAATAGTTTTTTCTTCAAAATTCTTGGAAAACATTGATATATAAATTCCAAAAATTCTTCTTACTTGCATGTATGTAAGGGCGGACTTTTATAAGAGGACGATTTATTTCAACAGGTAGCAAATAATCCGATTTCCAATGATGAGATTTATTCGTGTGTTTATGTTGCAGGTTGGCAAGAACAAAAATCAGAAAACGCCTCTTTCTCTGACGACGACTTACTTATAGATGGCCAATTTTGTAAATGAAGTGTCTCGGGCTAAATTGACAATACCGAACCAGTCAACATTTTTGCTTATTAAAACTAGACTATAAAAAAAGAAAAATTATCTACATCATAATTCCACAACCGCTTCTTAAAAAAAAGGTTACATTTCCTGTCATCTGCTTCAACTATACGTGAATCCATACTATGAACTATACGCGTTGGTATTTTGCTAATGAGTATTGGAAATTGCTGCATTTAAAGATGAATATGTACCATAATCGTTTTTTATAATTTTATTTATGTTTAATAAAATACGTAAAGTTACATAAGATTGCATATTTAATTTCTATTAATATTGTAATTAATATCGGATTTATCCTATATCGATCTTAATAAATGCATTTTAAAATATATTTAAATGTTGTAAAGGTATATTGGTTAATCTTAGTATATATTAAGTAATATTATAGTATAATATATTATACACCATATTAACTAATTACAGCATACTAGATAATGCAACACAATGGCCATCGCTAGCAAAGTCTGAACAGAACGTAGCGTTAGCCCGTCGTGTATAGAGTTGACCGTGCTATATACATAAATTACTAACTATAAAAATATACAGGATCACTTAATTAACAAACCTTCCTCGACAGCACTCTCCAGTTGCTCTGCAATCTCTCGCTTCTGCTCATCATATTTCTTGTCCTCGAACTTGTGCCCCGCAATGGGTCCATTGGCAAGCAGCTCCCGTCTCCTACGCCGACGTTCCAATCGCCGCTCTATCTCCTCACGCTGCCGGGCACTCGCCTGACTGAGCCAGTCCTTTAACTTTTTCTCCATGTTTACATCTCGCATACGTCGACCCGTTAGGTCCCGGCACATTTCTCGGTTTGTCGTCTTTTCGATTTGGGAGCCGATCGCACGAAGCATAGATCCAAAACCTGTACACGTTATTGATAAAGTCAAATATCTGTATCCAAAAACGTCTCTAAACGACCTTCTAGTAGTAAACACAGCGTTTTTCAGCTATCGGCGGTAAATACAGAATCTAACATTGTTTTGTCGACATTTTTAAATTGAAAGTTAATCGTGTACTTAATGAAACGAAATTTGATACCCATGCGATTTCTTTAAAAGTTTACTCGTTGTTGTTTTGTAAATATTGAACATATAAAAATATATGTAAATATTTCAATTAAAAAACACTAAAATATATTTCAGATAATGTAGGTATAGGTAATTCGATCTCTATTATCAGAAGTATTTAAGTATCTTTATTCTCTGCCGGGGGTTAGGAATCGACTAAATTGTCTGGCGTTGTTATTTTCGTATTCAGGGGGCCCCACAAGTATCACATTTTGTTTGTTTCAGTCAGAACCGTTTTTCTTTAATCTAGGTTAATTGAGTTTACTAAAGCATCGGTATCTATCTTCAAGGACGTCTGCGGGAGATACATTTAAAATGCATCATTTTAAGTTGGCTTCGGTAAGAACCGTTTCCCTTAATCTAGACTAAGGGAACGCATGTATTTAATCAGGGAATCTAACTAGATATTTTGAAAATATCGGAAAATCAAATCGGCCCCAAATATGCCGCACCCACACAGGGGGGTCTGGGGGGGCAAAGCCCCCCTAGCGAAGTACAGGGGCAGAGCCCCTTGCCAGGGG
>JAYRBW010097826.1:0-20076 GCA_036023295.1 Invenusta paracnida | reverse complement strand
ATTCTTAATAAAGTAGATCAATACTTCGCCTTCGGCTCATCATTGATTACTTTATTTCGAATTATAAAATTTAGTATTAACTTTTGCTTATAACTATATATTATGATGTACGATATTATATACACTGACATTAGGATATAAAGAGTATTATGATGTACGATATATATATATACTCTAGGAAATAAAGAGTATTATGATGTACGATATAAAGTGTATTATGATGTCCGGTATAGATATAAAGTGTATTATGATCTACGATATATACACTAGGATATAAAGTGTATTATGTAGTTATTTATTGTATAAGTTTATATATTTATTGGTTTCAACTGATAAGACACCAAAACAATGATCGGTTTGTCAATCAGCTTCATTTAGATTGTAGGTTCCTTTTTTACGTAAAATATATTACATGTGTGTTAGTAAGTTGCCATATAATTATGTTAAAGTATTATTCATTGAATAATTTGCATTTATTTTATTTGTTTTATTTTGGATCGTTGTTCTATTTTTAGTTTTTTAAATATAATTTGTTTGAAATACCAATTCTACTTAAACGTTAGTTGATTCATTTTACAAAAAAATATTTATTCAAATAAAAATCTGTAATTGCTTATATTATGGCGATTGTTTACTAATTGACCGTAAACTATTTTTAGTGATAGTATTCCATCATATATATTATTATTATTAAAAATATGAAATTGTAAAAGTATATAAACTGATTTATGCAATTGACATGCATTAGTCTTTATCAAAGTTTGGTTTACATTTCGTATTCACATATTTTTAACGTATTGTTTTGGTTTTACAATTTTGCTTTTCTTAGTTTAATTTAATTTACTAAAACTTGTCTATAATAGCCGTTTACTTCACAAGCATATTTTTTTCCTGTACTATGTAGTTAGTATGAAAAGGCCATTTTATTTATTAAAAAGTTAGATTTTGTTAACACTCTAAATTTTCTACATGCGATATATTTCGACCCTTCTTTTAAAAAAATACAAGAGGACAATTAACACCATAAAAAAGAACGACATTTAAACTACATAATTGCATAAGATACACAGACATCAAGGTCGAGACACAGTTAGCCAATTAGAAGAAAAAACTGTATTACAAAGAGAGGCAAAGAGAATAATCTAAGTCACATTGTATGCAGACTAGGTTGCATCATAGGAATAGTGTATGTATGTATAACAGCTTCCAAAATGGATAGTTTTAGACACTACGTATACATACATTCCATGCAACCTAGTCTGCAATTATTTCTTTGCCTCTGCTGTAATAAAGTTCTTTCTTTTGATTAGCTAACTGTGTCTACACCATACTTATTTACCACCTTACCTTATTATTTCTGTTATTTGTCCTTGTTACAGGTTGTCACCTCTTAAAGCCAGTCGAATTTTTTAATGAAACTACAAATCGTACGGAGAGCAAATTTGACGCACACGCATTTCTCGAAGAAAATAATATGACCATCAACTTTGATAGGTGAACTAAGACCAGTTGATACTACTCCGATATCTAATTTTTATTGAATGTTACACAGATAATAATTGAATTGTGAAATTTAAATATTAGGTACTTATATAAAATGGGGATAATTCTAAGAAGTTATCGTTACAATGTTTGATTGATTATTTGAACTCTTTGTTTTATACTGTTAAAAATACATATTTGATAATATTTTTTGACTTGAGATAAAAAATATAAATTAGTAACTATTTTCTATATCTCTATTTTATTTGTATGCATTTTATATTAATCACTGTTGTTATTTCAGAATGATCACTGTTTGGCTCAACTTCTCCTTAAAATCGATCCAATTAAAAGCTTTCGATTACGATCAATCGCCTGATTGCTATCGGTTTGATATTCAGGTAAAGCCTACACTAAAAGTTTTCACCGGTCAATGTCATTTCTGAAATAGTTACAAATAAAATCACTATAAAAATCGTTTTTAATACATTCTAAGAATATGTACACAAATATAATACGATATTATGTTCTAATATTTTACACAGTTATTTCAATTCTTTGACTAATTGTTAAGTTATAATTTTCTCTGGTATTATGTTTTTTTTATCAGATTACCAAAAAAGTATTTTATGAGATATTTAGTTATCAATGTTAGTTTTACGTTGAACTTTAAGTATTTGATTTCAGTGTTTAGAGGTATTTTACACTATATATTTTCTAGAAGATTTTAGGATACAGTTCATGTAAATAATAGAAAAGTTGTTTATACGGTGTAGTTTGCACTTGTTTTTATAAATCTTTTCTATAAATGTATCCTCTTCACTATCTTGATTTTGTCATACACGTCACTAACTGTCACATTTCAGATCAAGTTCAGTAATGCCGAGCACAACGGGCAGATCAAGGTTGACTTGACGGCGGCGATGATCGAACTGCAGTGTAAAGGTCAGGTCAATCGAAGTAACACCTTCTTCACGCAGATGATCCGAGGTCTCATTACCACTCTAGACTCCTGTGTCATTTTGCTGAGTTTCCTATCGGCCGTGTTGTGTATCCGTTCTCATATACGTTGTTGGGATCTCTATAAGGTGCGTGACTGTGAGACTGGGGTCTGTTGATTGTTTACGGGGCTCAATATTAATTAAATATTGCATTAATTTAATTTGAAAAATTATATTTCAATTTTTTTAGTGGGATACATAAGAAAACTACTGAAAAGCACAAAAATTACAATTTAGGCACTATAATAAAAATTGTGTTTCACTTATTTGTATAGATCAGGCCTGTGATTGTTACTCAAATTCCTCAAATTTGACTATATGTTTTACTTGCCCATATGGTATATGTAACATACTCATATACCCATGCATGCCATATACAATTAATATATCTTATCGGGGCTTGCATTTTTCAATAATTTTAAGACAATTTGGTTGAATCTTGATATTTAAAATATATACTACCCCTTAACTCCTCTGTCACCATCACCATCAAACCACAGTCATCTAAGTATATTCATGTGACGTGGAATTGCAAAGATGATTTTATTTTACTTTTAAAATACAATTACCTCACTCACACGCCTTTCCAAAAAGGTTTCCCATTTGTTCAATGAGGTAGGTAAAGATACAATCAAGGTTGAATGGGTTATTTATTCTTTGGAAAGACAATTCTGATGATTTCCCTTGGATGCCTGGAAGACCTTGGAGACCTGGATGCCTATTGGGCAACCATTTCATCTCTAAAGAATTCTGCTGGGTTCCCTCGCTTTCCTGTTTTGACAAAGCTTTCCAAGTGGTGTTGTCATATGGCAATACTGCTTCTAAATGAGGGTTCAGCCAAATTAAAAAGCTTGTGACAGATATGCATTGTTCTTTATCACAGTCAACCATAATCGGAGTTGAGCAGTTAAGGAGGCAATTATTTCTGTTGGTGGAGACCCCTTATCCATTAACATCACTAAAGAAATCATGCTTTTATTCAGACAAGCATCTCAAAAGTATAGGGCTGCTGTTCAAGAAGGGAACAGAAATAAAGCACATGCTATTAAAAATGAAAGAGCTTGATGAATTCAGAAAGCACCAACATTCAGAACTCGTTGACTTGGCTGCAAAAAGATAAAGCTTTATTGACCAAGCAAATCAATTCAGCAAATTCTGTATTGTCAGCTTCAGGCTTAATTTAGCTGTCCAGAAGTCAAATATTTTAGAAATTTCAGTCTCTTCAGCAATGATTTCTGGAAGAAACTGCATGATAAATCTTTCAAAGTGGAAACCAGCATCAACAGCAAGAAACAAAAGATTTGATTGTAAGTATCAAATATTATAAATATTATTTTTCAGTAAATTACTGTGGTACTGCTAAGAGTCATCAGTATTCAAATCATGCAACACTAACAAAAACTATTGCATAAATATAGTATCAGTATTAACAGTAACACTGGATATTATTTGTTATATGTTGTATTACCTATATAAACAGAATGCATATATATATATCCGATATCTATGTTATGTATGTACATTGTTATCTTGACTTTTTTTGTATGTAATATATTTTACATTTCTCAAAAGTTCAAAAATATTCCTCAACTTTTTTATGGGTCAATCACAGGCCTGAAAGAGGAAAACTCTTTATAAGGAATCTATCATGAGAAATAACAGTTTATTTATAATAAAATGTGTATAATTGGACATTTTTTTTCAATTTTAATTGTTGACATCTCTCTGATAGTTTTACATGTTTAAGGGCATTTTCAATTCTATAATTATGATATAGCTTATAAAGGATTTTCAGTTTTACTAACAAGTGAGAGTCAAATTTTATGATAAAAGTTTGCCTTTGTTTCAATGGTCTTCGTTATTTTTACTAATCACAATTTCAAAATATTTGTACTTTTCTTACAGGACTATTTTTATTGTTCTTACCTTGCGGCACTCGGCACTATCATGCTATTCTGTAATACTTTTGTATCAGACCAATTATTTGTCAGTTATTATATTATTATGATTATTATTGGTCTAATCTGTATATTATACAGAACACATATGACGACAAAATTTATGAATTCTGGTTGGTATTCGAACCAGCGTCATCTGCTTGTCCAACTTTTATCTTATCTACTACATCAAGAATCGTGACGACCTGATAAAATAACGGTGTTTAAATTTCGAAGTAAATTTATTTAGATCACAGACCTAATTGATTATATTGTTCAATATTATAGGGATTCTTCCAGCTTCAGAAAGCAAGTTCATCAATTATATTTGAAACTGCTTTATTTTATTTATGATTTTATTTCATCATTGAATTTGTCATTTTATGAATTTGTAATATGATGAACGTAATGATGGGTTAATGATAAATTTTAGTAAATTTAATGGTAAAAATTATTATTTTTAAAAAATCAGCGTAAATGGAGATTATTGTAACCAAAAAATTTAACGCCAGTCAGAAAGTATTCCAAGGGCAACAAAAACAATAAATGCTACAGCAATTGTTAGATTAGATACTAAATAATTCAACGAAAATGTTTGGTATAGTATGGAAAATATTATTTGGGAAATCTTACGAAAATATTTTCTGAGAAGCTTTAGTTTAGCAAAAAATACACAAACCAGTGCTGACGTTTCTGCTGTAATAGGACCTAAATAATAAATCTAGCGACAGCAAAAATACGCATGCTATAAACGTGAAGAACAAATCAAGGCATTCTCAGATACTTGGAACAAATCACTCCATAGAATAAGCCTATTTCTTTCATTTGAATCTATGACGAGCACCTCATTTTCCACTGCCTGCAATATTATCAGAGCCCCTATTTGACCATCGGTTTTCGTCGGTATTAGACCAACTTTTTATAAGAGAACCAATAAAGTGTTAGATTTCCTGGAAAGAATCGGTCAGCCCCCCAAATAGATCGCACGCTGTTGATCAGTGCCAAAAGTGAAAGTACATTCCAAAAATAAAATTTGAGGATATTAGTACCTTTGATGAGTCCTACCTGTAGTAACTGATCTATGAGCTTTGTTTGGTTCCGGAAACAATATTAGTATTGGCACCATGAATGGGATTGATTAAAACGCATGCTAAGTAAAACGGATGAATTGTTATGATATTTATATTTATTCTAATTAATATTATGTATATAAATAACATGTATTGTTTAGAAGGAGTTATTTGAATGTATTTGTTTAATTGTTGTAAATTTGCTTTGATTTACATTTTATCAATTGAGTTTATATTGCCAGCTTTATCCGGCAGTATATATTTAATTTCGTTCCATATTTATATACAGGCGGGGATTTTTAATATATTGGTTAATGTAGATGTTTACTTGTTTTATAGATTTTAATTTCCTTAGATTTTTATTGACTATTCATTATTATATTTCCAATTTTCAAGATAATACTTGATTAAAATGAAATCCTTTTAGAAATTTTTTATTTCATCGTTGTCGTGACAATACCAAAGAAAACATTTTCTGGCATCAAAAATATTTAAAATAAAGCATTAAATTGTTAAATAACGATATTAGTTATATTTCTAAAAAGTCTCTGATTCTGCCATCTTTTTTGTACTAATAAAACATATTGTTTATAAATGTTCGTTAAATTCATTTCCAACAATAGTTTGGATGTTTTGAAACTATGCTGTACCTACATTTTAATATTTTTTTGTTTCGCTTTTAAATGATTAGATGTACATATTTAGTTAAATATACGGTCTTTCATCAGAAAACGCGTAAATTCTTCCGGCAAAAGTACGACCAGGACTTGGACCGCGATAGGTGGGAGTTCCTCAACCTCTGGTATGTGCTTATCATCATCAACGATGTGCTCATTGTATGCGGCTCCATTTACAAGATTCAGCTTGATAATAAGGTGTGTGTGGGCTGGGCGAAAGGAGTGAGCAGGATCATAGTTTGAATCATTGCCTAAAAATACATACTAGTATTACCGATCATTTTTATAATTACTAGCTACTTTATTCCGCAAATAATGAATACTACTAATAACCAATTCCATTTTCAGCCTAGGAAAATTCAGTATACACATTTAAAGTTCTTGTGGTTTTTTCTCTAATTTATTTAGGTAATTAATATCGATATTATAATTAAATGTCTAGCAAAACATACAATTGTTCCCACACATGGAATTTTACTGTAGAACTTTAATGATTTTCGGTGTTTAAGCTGTAGTATCGTGTTTTATGTAAATCCAGGATAGATCGTTAATAATTTGTTGAATTTTACTAATTGATTATTCTGAGTTGATATTAATCAATATACTAACGTTTGTTTATTCTTTGTTCAATCTCGATATTTAGAAAATAACCTTGTTATCTTTCTTTTGAAGGAATTTTGGTTTTGGTGATGATTCGTTTAATTATATTTTCAAATATTATTTTGAATTATAAAATCACCTAAGATTTTCATAGAATGTGTTGGGGCGAAAAGGATTTCTTCCCACCCCAAGTGTAATTGCGATTAGACGTATTGATCCGAGTGATTTTTTATCCTGTAATTCGCCATATAATTATTATTTACTAAAATATTGAGATTCTGAATTATATTAAGGCTTGATAGCTGGTTAGTTATAATTGTTGATAATTATAATCTAATATACGTTTCCTAATAATGATCTCAGTTTTTTTCATTGCCTTGTTATAATTGGTTGTAGAAAGATATTGAGAGAATTAAACAGATAATAAATTGTTGTTCTATTGTTAATTCTGATAACTAATTAGATAACAATTAGAGTGATTGTTATAATTAGATAACAGAATCAATAAATAATTTGTTTTTCCAAGTAATTACTTTCTTTTTTATTTCTGACTTGTTTCTTATACAGATCATTCTAGAAGATAATTGGGTAACATACATATAAACTAACTCTAAAGTAGCTTTTCATTATTAGCTTGGTCTGTTAAGCATAAATATAGAAATAACGTGTTTACAATTTTAGTTTCTTTGATAATATCTGCACATGGACATCTAGATACTACAGGACGCGACACTAGTTTTTGATGAGGACAACATATGGCGTAATTGTTTTTGATGTTTATAATGACTCTATAATTATTAAAATCGAGAAAACGTTCGTAAAACTTTTAAAGTGGTCCCAATAACGCAGATGTATTACTGGGAAGGTGCTTTTTGCTCTATAGGGTTATAATTAGGAGTACAAAAAGGAACTATATTATTGAAAGTTCTGCATTTCCGAATGTTAGACTATTTTTTTAAATATGAACGTGTGGGTATGTAATCTTAGATATGAAAAAGTTGAAGGACATCTGTTCCAGTATTGATTTTTGCCAAACTCATAACAAGTATATTTTAACCACATTTGATGGACTGATTGAATATTGTTTGTTTCAATATTTATAACTTCTCTTTTTTATTCACTTTTATTTTTTAATGATACATTTTTACTAGTATAGGTACTTGGAATACTTTATGCTAAATAAAATTATATATTAATTGACACGTAATTTATAATGAATTTATATTTAAAAAGTATAAACTGGAAAAACATACCTACCTACATTCTAATCATCTAGCTGTAACTGTGCATATTCACACTTTTACTTTAAATAATTTGCTTAAAGTATAGAACTGACTGAGTGTTCTGCTAACCAAGCTACAGTTTTTAGAGAATATTCATACATATATATACAAATGCATGATATAAAATGGGACGGTATTGAATCCTCATCTCAGTTCAATCTTTTATTATAAGCATAACTTTGACATAACCTGAAAAATGTGTTTGCCATTGATAAGCTCATTTATGCCTTACATGTTCATTTCTAATAATTATTTATAGTATTGATATACATTTTAGAATAAACAAAATCAAATATAATGCATAGTACTTTAAAACGTTCGTGCTTTCATGTTTACCATTAACTATACTAGTACTAACCTTTTAGAAATTATAATTATAATTAAAATTAAATTTTTGTTTGTTTGTTTTTATTAAACTATTACTTTCATTGCATAGGGAGATATTTTAAAGTAATCATTAATGTATCTTTTAATTTTCACATAAAATCAAATGATTATATATAAGCTTTATACAAAACTGTTTTATTTAAAAATATATATATATTACTATATGCTGTAGATACATATATATATTAAAAAGTGACCATTGATATTTATAGTTAACTTATTAACAGAAAAATACAGTAGATTGATTTTATAGAATTTATTATTTAGTATTTTTCTTAATTGAAATAATAATTGGATATGTATTTTTATGTTTTTATATTATTTTTCAACATTTAGAAATTAACTTTTTCCAATTTTTATTTTATGGCTAATTCTAAATATTTGCATGTTTTAAAATTTATATCGGAATATATTTTCATTGATATAGTGTTTACTAAAGTAACATCCTGATTATCAAATAGTATATAGTATAAATAACATTATGACATAGGTAATCAACTAAATCACTCATAATCATACTATGATTTAATACTATGTCACATATACTAATTTCCACATTTAATTATTAAACTATGTACTAAATTACTATTAGTATTAGTATTTATAAAATATAGTGAAAATCAAATTACCAAAATAGGTATTTAAAAATATTCTATTCATTTTAAATATAGGCGCACACTGTAGAATGATTTGCAATACAGTGTTGATATATATGTAGTAGTACATTTTTTATATCATCATTAATAAAATAAAATATAATTCTATTAATAATAATATCAATTATACAGATAATATTTTATTAATTAATATTAATTATAATACTATCAAATTAATGTTAGATAAAATATTATATAGTATTAATTATAATATAATTTGTTATTTTTTATTAATCATATTACATATACTTAGCCCTTCGTTCATAGCCATAACCTACTAAGATCCCACCCTAATTATTATCCTGCTGTACAAAAGTAAATATGTTCCAAATATTAGTGCTTTTTCTGTTTTGTTTATTAAAATCATTGTTGTCAGAGGTCTATGATTGATAACATTTTATATGCCTTCATAGTTATTTAAAACCCAGTGTATTATGATAGTTGGAACCATTGTTAGTGTACTATGAGATATTTATGTCGCATGCAGCTTCTTAAATTTATAAGTTTTGAGAATTACATTTTAATTATGTCAATGCCTTCAATTTTTAAACATAATAATGTTATTTATAGATAGTCAAAGTATAATTAAGCATAGATTATTTAGTAATCTACAATATATACCTATACTATACCACAAGCATAGTAATACTATAATAGTATATTATATGATAACATTTTTTTATTAATATAATTTATATATTTAAAAAATAATAAGTATTGTTATCGAATAAGTTATCAAATAAGTTGTCAAATATAATAATTAAATTATACTAACTACATTATAATAACAGTATCTCTAAAATCACAATAATTTCTTTAACAAAAGGAAGGCAGTAAAAACAATCATGATAATTATTAGGATAGTTTATTAATTATCAAATTAATCAGTTACCAATTACATATTCTCATTAGCTATCTGTTACAATTTAATTTACACAATTTAACCTCAATATTTGATTAGTAATTTTGTGACAAATATACATATTTACGTACCAAACACAGGAGTCCAATTCCTCCAAACTCATCCAAATACTGTCAATCACTTATCCATGGGCTCATAAACAAATACTTTAAATTGCATTCCAGTTGGCGCCCAACCAACTATCTATCTTCAACTCCCATCAACTTCTGATTCTTTCACCACTGACTATTCTTCCATAGAGATTTTCAAATCAAATTCAAACAAACGATTTCACACCATAATTAGCCACTGGCAACACTTTCCAAAACGTTTCTTAACTTTATTTAGAGCCAAGAATATTATAGTAATAAATGACGCACTGGTAGCACGAAATTAACATACATTAATAAACGTATCATTGTCATTACATATCTGTGGGAACAGTATTTAAAATAAAAGTATTATTATTATTAAAAGTATTTAAAATAAAAGTATTTAAAATATTACTATATATTTATTTCAAGCTTTATATTTATTATAATCAAGCATTCATACTTATAGTTTATATTATACTGTAATCCAATAATTATTACCAAGTAATACAAATACAAATAATATAAATAAGTATATGTACATTATATAAGTTTATTAGTAATACTATATATATACTATTACTAATACATCATATTATAATTTCTCAGAATGAATTTAAATAAGAATGCCCGCTGATCAATTTATTTAATTGTGTAAATTATAATAAATATTAATAAATACAATGGGGGGTTTACTTGAAACTGTTGTACTGTACATTATCATTATGATTAAATAAAAAAAAACTGTATATACTATATCACATGTCATAAACAAATATAAGAACAATATTATATATGTTAATAATTAAATTGTGAGATCTGTATATATATTGTCTCAGGTATAGACTGTGCTACATTCAAGTATTATATATACTTAATGCCATCTGAAAAGTCTATACATTTTGGTAGCAAATCATGGCTTTTGATAAACCTATAATTATATCATGGTTGGACTTGAGTTCAATTATTAATATTATAACTTGATTAATCTTAAAATTAGAATAAAATTTAATTTTAACAATATTTGTTTTATGATTTATAAAAAATGGTATATCTTATGTTATTGTAGTATAACCCCCTGTATAACAACAGCACTAGTTTGGATATAATGGAAAAACATGATTTTGAAGTACATTATAATAATTACAAATACATTTTAAAATGTTAAACATTAAAAATATAATTAGTTTTACAAAATATTAGGAATGAATTATACCTTTCTGTATTATATAATTTATTGAGTGAATAAATGCATCAATAATAATAAAAATATTCTAAACATCGTTTTCTATATTTTACATACTTTATTTACTTTGAGTAACTGTCATGTTAAATCAAACAAAGGGATACATGTATAGTATTACTTATATTATCCAATATACTTCAATTTATCAAAAAATCCTAGATTTAACCGCTAAAAACATACTAACTTTTCAAAAGTATCAAACATGTTGAAATTTCATCATGTTTGTAACTCATAAGTTTTTATAGATTGCTGACTTTTACTCAGCATGCCACATTTATTGTAGTTAAGCATCCTGATTTAAAGAAGTCCTTGGATAAACTTCACAAATATTGTTTTTAAAAGTAATATGCTTGGCTACATAGTCTGTAATTATTAAGTACCTAATAGGTAAGAAGTTAATTATAAGGAGGGGATGAAGGCAAGTTATATGTGGTCATACAAAAAAGAAGAAACTATTTTTGAGGTTTAAAGTCAGGTGGGGGCTTATATGGGGGGGGTTATACTTGGATAAATATTGTATGTTATTTAATTTTTAATATAGATGAGCCAAAAAGAAAGTGATCATTGAATAAAAATATTTTTAAAGATCAGTTAGATTAAAGATAGATTGCATAGTTTTTATAGATTAATAAAACTATTAATTATTTTATTTTATTCATATTTTATTTATAAAAACTCTTAGTTCACTTGACTAATGGCCTTCTTAAAGTTTGACATATTTTACTGGAAATATATGTTTATTTGTACCATTAATATTCATATATTGTTGTACTATTTATTTTATTCAAAATATCAATTTTGACACAAGCTGAACAATTGATCATACTATTTTCAGCCTTTATTTTTATTTTCCAAATATATAAAAAGCTATACAATCTCTATGTAGTAATTTTTTGTTTATAATATCTTTTTCGATTTTGTAATTATTTATAGCAAGAAATTAACTCTATCCTAATGTATGACTGAAACTTATAGTTGTAATGAAAGTTAAGAGTTATGCCTACATAGTTTTTAGAGCATTAAATGAGGCTTAAATTTTGTTATTTTTTACACTCCTTTAAATATGAATTTATTAATGTTTCTATTTATTTAATTAAGTGCTTAATTATGTAAATCAATATAATGAGAACAATTATAAATTAGAAAATTGTGATTATTCAATTGAAAACAACTGTCAGTTTTTTATATTTAAAATAAAAACAAGTATTGAAGTATCTATAAAAAATAAGATGTTTAACAGAAATAAATATAACCTATTAAACATTAATCAGTAGTCTTTAAATATTAGAAGAATTTGTTTCCAAAATTGATAGAAATCATAAAGAATATAAGTACTGCTTTATACTAAATACAACATTTAAATATAATTTTAAACTAGAGTTTAATTACAAACATAAGATTTTCAATCACAAAAATAATTTGTTTAATTAAAAACTTAAACACCTACTTCTTAAAGGAATGTACGAACTTATTATTTGATTACACCACTTATTAATTTAGAAAAACTGATATAATAATACTTATATTAAAACATTAACCAAAAAACTATTACATAAACAATATCGATATTATTACATTACTTTTTATGCACCTAATATGTTATTAGTATTGTGGGTATATTGAGCACATATTATAATGTCATATTATACATTGCAAAATTATTGATATATATATGTATATATATATACATTTGTTCAGAATTACAAATTATGGAATATAAGATTTACATGTTTTATCTAATGATCTATATTTCAATTTTTTTAAATGGATTAAATTAATATTGTAAACATAAATACAAATTGTTGATTATATAATTTTTGACTCTTTACATAAATTTTTACAATGGCTTTAATTTGCTTTATTTAAATATATATTATTCAAAAATAAATATACATCAGTTTATTCAGAATTATTTGGAAAATATATTTTGATTAATCAGATTATATACATATGAATTAGTTTTTAATATGATACCTGTTGGTCCTTGTTCAAGACTTGCAACATACTCCTGATTTATAATAAATTGTTAGCAGTGTCGTATTGAATCAATCATCGGACTGTTTATAATAAATAATGTCTAATAATTATTATTTATACATGTTACAAGTAGTGGTGTGGTTAGACACAATAAATTTGTTTTATGTAGTTTATAAATATTTAGAACTAAAATCAATTATCTAATGTTATTGATTTCTTATTATTTTATACATTTATACATATTTTATATTTTATTTTAATTGTTCCTGATGTGATTGAATCAGTCCATCTCATGCTGCCATATTTTTATTCTCAATATAAATTCTTTATAAGGTTTAAATACAATTAAACATCAAAAACAAAAAAACGTCTATATAAAAAGATGAATACATCGAAAATAAAATATGTCACTTTATGTTAACAGTTATATGTAGTGTATTTTTATTGGAAGTATTTCAATGCATTTTATGGTTTAATAATTTATTATATTTTTAATTAATTTATAGGTCATCAATATATTTGAGACTCGGTTTGATAACATAGCTCTGTATTTGATGTATATATGAAATGCTATATATATGAAGGATATATATTTATAATTGTTTAGTCTATTTTTATCAATTATTAATATCTATAATAATGTGGTTGATGCAATTCAATTTTTTTTAATTTCAGTGTATATCTGTATGTTTATTTTTTAATAGTAACAGTTGTTTTTAATTAATTTTAATTACTAATACGTACTGTTAATGTTAAATTTAATTCGTTCTTGCTAAACAAATTATGTATGATTACTAAATGTCTATTTCACATTTTGAATGCATGTGTTTCTCTATTGTTGAATTGCTTAGATTAGTAAGAAATTTGTACATTTTATTATTAAGCTCTTTTGTTGACGTTGGACTCACTGTTTAGTTTTACTCAATAGGACTTTGCAATAGCGGATTATTTGTTAGTTCAATCAGTAATTTTATTATCAACGAAGAAAAGTAACTCTTTTAATCGCAATTTAAAAAATTGTTTCTCTTAGTCGTGAAATAGTAATAATAAATAACAGCATTTTCTAATATTATATAATGTCTTTTATTCTGGAGAATCATTTTTTTGTTAAATTTTCTGAATTTTAAAATAATTTCATGAATTTATTCTAGAAAGATAAAAATGAAATATGTTTAGAAAATTGCTTCCTTTTAAAACGAATAACGACTTAGTACACATAAATAACCCTATATGTAACTTTTTATAGATTATTTCTCATTATTTAATTAATATATATATTTTGTAGTATACTTTTATATTTTGCTTTAGAAGTTATATGTTCAATACGTAAAAAAAAGTTGTAAACGACAAGGAAAACCTTGAAATTAAAAAAACCTTATTTATTTTTTATTGCAGATGGTTGGAATAATCTTTATTATTGTCGGTTCCCAATTACTTGAGGTATCCACGCCATCCTTTTCTCAAGTTGACAATAGGTTCGCCATGACCATCTTTCTTCTTCTCGCAGCAGGTGTCATTGCTTGTATGAGCATCATTATCGGATTAGTTGGTGTTTGGAAGTTAGATACCCGAATTATTATTGCGGTGAGATATTTTCTACATTGTAAAATGGAAATACTGTTTTTGATGAAGTGAATAATAATTAATTAATGTAACGTGACTAATAAATGAATTGGGGTAAAATATAAAGAGATGGAATTTTTCTAATTAGATACAATTTTCGCACACTTTCATAAATAACAGAATATTCAGAAAAGCTATGTATTATACGACTTATAATTCAGTTGTGATATTAAAGAGCGAATGAAGTATAATTTGAAGTGTATATTTTCCTGTATGATAATTTAAAGAACATTCATCTTAAATTCATTCTTTAAGAGCATTTTATTAGAAAACCGGAAAGACGAAAACAGAGATTATAAAAAGATGTATTTATCTGTATAAAATTATTTGAGAAGGACAAATGAAGATAACATTATTTATACAAAGTGAGTTAAAAATTAAAAATTTATAATAATAAGTTTTGACTTTGGATTCGAAAAGTTCTTGTAAATAAAGCTTGAGTTAAGATAATTTTTAATATTATATGTGAGAAAAAATATTTTGAAAATGTATTTTTGCGGAAGCTTTGAATTGGAAACTGAACGAGATAATAGCAATTAAAACATAAATATAATGTTTACAATAATTATACATATTATATAATAAATCACAGGTAGATTTTTTGTAAATTTGATTAGTGAATATAATATTATTATAAAATGAATTAGATTATGCATAATACAGTTATTCTGAGCACTTATATATAGGCTTTAATTATTATGTAGATTAAAGAAGATATACACGTTGATTTCTCGCTATATTTAGCGCATTGGTGCATAGCGTATATTTACATATATCACAGCTAGTAAGTTGTTGATCAATATGCATTACTATATTGTAGTATGTTCATATTTCGGTGTTACCCAGCTATTATTAATGTACCTACTGTGCCTTATTGTCGCTAAAGTGTTCCATTATGTATAGCTACATATCAGAAATTTTCATCAGCTGCTAACTTGTTTGATGTATATTATACACGTCTAATACGTTTGTGCAAGCTGCGAACAAGAGATTTTGTAAACTTGTAGCGTTGGTATTAATATGGACAGTACCTGTGTGGTATACACGCATTATTAAACATAGTGTGAACTATCGACATTAATTTAATTTAGTTTAACACACCAAAGACTATACTAAGAGATTTCGCTCACAAGTGGGTATAATTATGTACGTAAATTTTGTATCCATTAGAACGATTATAAAATTTGTTGACTGGGTTTCCTTCCTCGTTTGATGTGCGATATTTTACTATTTTAACCTACCTTTTCATGGAATATTATGTTTTTTAAATACATGTTTACGATAATACATATCATTTATTTCGCAAAATATTACGTGACAATTGATTTCTCTACAATGTTGTCATTCCCCGCAAATAAGGACCATTTATCTTAATGTTTGAAGTGTAATTCTAATGTATTGACGATATTTTTAAAGCACTTTTTGTCCTTAATTTGCAAACAAATGTTTGTATGTGTAATAGTGTTGAATTTTCTTATTTTCAAATTGAAAAGAGTTAGTATTTGTTTTGAGTATTCATTAATAGAATTGAACGTTTAATTTATTTTATTACAAATTTATGTCGCGTTAAATTTGTCTATAAAACGAGAAACTACAAACATGTTGGCAACTGATTGATTACATTGACTTATTTAACTATATAGCGTAGTATAAAAATATACTCGAATCTTGGAATATATACAGAGTATATATAATGAAGAACATAATACACTTGTACAATTCTTGACACAATCGATATTATATACTAATATGGTATTTATTAATATAAACATTTTTATAAGTGCTTATATATTTTGTGAAATACCACATTTGTCAAATGATTTTTTTCGAATTTAATTATTACATTGATTTGTAAAACATTGTCCATTATTTAATTAATGAAATTGATTTATTTTGAATACATGCTTCTATTTGAAAATATATAGTTAGAAAAATAACAATGTCTATTAACTTGACGTTAATTTAACGTTGCGATGTATTTTACGTCTAGGTTGATGAATAATCTAATATACGAATTAAATTTGAACCTTAGAATTCTGAATACTCTAGACTTATTTTAGAGTAACTAATCATATATGTACAAATATATTCCAATTAGTAGTAACTAATAACACAAAAATACTTAAGAGGAATATTTCATCATTAGATCATTATGATCATTATTCATTACACAAAAATAAATAGTCTTTTCTGCGGACATAATATAACAAAGTTTTACTTCGACCTATATGAAATAAGTATTGCATCTACATAATATGAAAAGATAACAAAGGATATTATAAATAAAATTCCTGAATGGTTATAGGATTATAGTATTGTATAAAATTTGTTTGGATGTATAAATTGTATGTATATTTGTTTGTATAATATAAAATCACATTATGGTGAATTTTCTTGCTATATATGTAAACATAAGTAGACATTATTACAACTTAATAATTATAAGTATAATAATTATTATATTATGAAAACATATATATACTTAAAACAAAAATTGTATAATTTGTTAATATTACAAGCCTCGACAACGTTTTATAAAAATACTACAAGTTGAAAATCCTAAACCACGGATCTGAAATGCAGTTGTACACTTTCTGCTGCGGGATGCTGTCTATGTCTTTTATTTCCATTCTTTTGATTGTTTTAATAATTTATTTTGAAAGCTATTATATTTGCTCATATCTTTAGTGTTGTCCGCTTTGTTGGTCCAAATAGCTTACTTGTTATATGTGTGATGTTTATTTTATATGAATTTTTATATAGTGTCACAATAATTTATATACAATTGGTGTATTGTTTAATCTGGAGTAATAGGTACATGATTTGCCTGCGTTTATAAGCATTATTCCTTCATTATTATATTGCGTTTCATAATATTTATATACACTCGTATTCCATATTATGTATATGTATATACTTATATTGCTGTTTACATAAATAATAAAATATCAACAGAAAAACAAGATTTTTCATTCTCTTTTGAATTTCAGTTCTGTGCAATTATAGGAGTTTTAATTGTAATAGATATATCAATTGGAGTTGGGGGATTTATTCTTAAAGATCAGGTTGGTTTAAAATGCTATTATTATAAAACTGGATTTGCACTGAATTTACAAAAAAAAACCTATTTTATTCTACCATTGGAACAGGTCACTGATGTCACTACGAATCAACTTGAATATCTTCTACTTCATTACAAAAATGATGGTAGCTCTCGAAAAAAACTTGACGCTGCTCAATCACAGGTGAGATGCCAATGTAGCATTTTAAGATATTTATTTAGGATTTCTAACTACACTCATGCTTATAAAATGTGTTATACGTATTTAGGTAAATACATAAATCGTAAAATTTAATTTAACATATTTAAATATACATAAAGTGTAAAATAAATTTCCTTGACGACGCTATATATTAGAAATGCATTATCTGTTCAATAAATTACCCGTAGGAAATTGTTTCAGTCTTATTTGAAAATATATCAGTTAAATAATGAAATCAATGATTACACTAGACCGCTATTAGAATACGTAATGAAATCTTGATTTTAACATATTCTCTACGACATTTTATACAGAATAAAAATAAGCATTAAAATATTTCTCAAATTGAAAAAATTCAAATTCAAATAAGTAAACATAAAAAAATGTATCACCAATTATTTATTCTTTTAGCACAAGTGTTGCGGTGTTCGCGGTTACTCGGACTGGCGTGAAGTCTTCGATGATAATGTGGTGCCGCCGAGTTGCTGTATAAAGTCGGGTTGCCACACCTCCTACATCCCTGGACAGATGAGCTTCCCGTTTTACACTAAAGTAGGCCGGCCACTCTTGTTTTGTTTTCTCTTACCTCTTCGGCAAAAGGTTCTTTTAGTCGCGTATGTGGTGATATTTTGAAATATAACAAGTGTTGTCGCAAAAGAAAACAATACACTTATTAGCTTTTTAAAAAAATTACTTTGGTACTTTTTATTTACGAGATCTTCTGGCATAATAATACGTTTTAAATTGTATCGTAAAATTTGAAGACATCCTTATTATGATTCGCATCATGTGAATCCATATGTTGGCATTGATATTTCCTCATCTACGCTCATCTCTTAATTAGTGTTTTACATTGTAATTTGTAATAATAATTTTTATTAATTGCATGTTTCTCATATTTGCTTGATTTTTGGTTTCTTAGTTTTTTTGTACAATATTAAGTTTGAGCAAATATTCTCAATTATAGAATTATTATTTGGTGCGTTGCTAATTAAAATACAAAATCTATAAAATAATGTTTTCCAGTTTCAATTTCATATATTTATATTTTAAGAAAAATAGTTTACTAAAGATTACTTTATTTTGATGGCTTGTATTAGTGTTTTACACAAATAATTTTCTGACTATGAATAATTTATCTGTTTATTTATAGAAAGTGTTTTCTATGATATAATATTTTATTATTTGTATTACAGCCAAATTTACTCTTTTTTTCAGGGTTGTAGTGAAATTCTTTCAAAATACTTCAAGCATAAGCTTGGGGTTGTGGCAGGTCTGGCAGTGGGTGTAACCTTCTTAAAATGCACTGGCCTCATATTTGCTTTCTGCTTCATTCGGGTACTGAGAATGAACATGGCTTACATAAGCATGTGAACGGATCAATTAATGTATCCTCCTATTTATTCTGTGGTGAATATAATTTGTATATTTTCAGTTGAATCTAAGTACTCCTATAGTGTAGTAGTGTATCCTATTCGCATTGGCATATACATATATCACCGATCATTTAAACGTAATTTGTGCAAATAATGTTTCGTCTTTTATATAATAATATTTATTTATTGTATAAATATTTGTACTACTATCATATCAATAGTAGTATTTGTAAATAAATATGATAAAAACTTAACAAATATTTTTACATAATATTTAAGCAAATTTATCTATATTTTGGTTTAATTAATATATTATAAATGTTTATTCATCACATAATATTAAATGTAATTTTCATACTAAATAAGCCATCTACATTATCTATTTTATATAATATTTTATCAATAAGTACTTTCATTTTTAGATTGAAAATATCCAGTATTATAATTTCTAGAAAATATCTTTATAATTATTGTTGAATTCATTTATACACATAATACTTGCGGC
>JAYRBW010097815.1:0-20076 GCA_036023295.1 Invenusta paracnida | reverse complement strand
TTGAAGATGTGAGGCAGAACATTGCTGAAAATCCGAAAACGTCTACCAGGAGATTATCGGCTGAGCTTGACCTTAAACGATCGACAATTCAAAATATTCTTCTTATTGATCTCAAGTACAAGCCTTAACTTGCAAGCCCACAAATGTGCAGTTCCTAACACCTGATGATCATCGGAGCCGTGTTGAATGTTGTCAATCAATTCTCATGAAATACCGCAGTCCTAAACAGAAGTCGTCTTTATTTTTCTCAGATGAATGTGCAATTTACACATTGGCAAAGGCTCGCAACACTGTTATGTGGAGCAGAGAGAATCCACATTTTTGGGAACAAGTCCTTATGCATTTTCCCAATGTCATGATTTGGGCTGCATTGTCAGAAGAACATTTTATTGGTTCATTTTTTGTTGATAGTCGAATAAACGCTGATCGTTACTTTCGATTACTTCAAGAAGAATTTATTCCTTAGTTACAGAGACGTCGTCTGATGGAAACGTGCCACTTGCAACAGGATGGTGCTCCTCCGCATACAGACATGAGAACTCGCGAATTTTTGAATGAAAATTTTGCTAACCGGTGGGTTGGGAAATATGGGCCCTCTCCATTGCCTGCAAGAAGTTCGGACTTAACATCACCTGACAATGCTTTGTGGGGAATCGTAAAGAGAAAGGTCTTACACGCAAAACCAGCAGATCACGATGAGCTCTCAAAGAAGCAGTTCGTAGAGCCTTTATTGAAATTGAAGATGACACTCTGAATAAAATTCATGCGCGCACCTTTCGAAGAATGAATCTCTGCATTGAGCTTGATGGACTTCAGGTTGACCCGTATGAATGATAATGGACTAGTTTTCTATTGCATTTTTTTGTATTTTGTAGTATTATTATTGTATTTATTTTATAACTCTTACATTGTATAATAAATTACGTTATATCACTAGAAATTTTAGTTGAATTCTTAGATTTTCAATCCAAATTTGAAACGTAGTGACTTCTTGGCCACCCTGTATAATAGAATAGCCGCTCACATTCCAGTATTTAGCTTATTTAAATACCACTAAATAGATGCTTTGTACAATGTTTCCAACCTATAATTTCCCACTCTACATAGAAACCAATGAAAGCTTATATATTTATATATAAACTATTATTATAC
This sequence comes from Invenusta paracnida, assembly GCA_036023295.1. Lineage (NCBI taxonomy): Eukaryota > Metazoa > Platyhelminthes > Proseriata > Coelogynoporidae > Invenusta > Invenusta paracnida. The sequence goes on along the minus strand of JAYRBW010097815.1, from coordinate 18,924 downwards.
TTAAAGCTTTAACATCGCCTAGAGGCTATCACGAGCCACCAGCAGGGCTGTGACCCGGTGGGTCATTTAAAGTCAAACATTGACCATTAAAAAATGATCCACTACCATTCTGACAATTATCCCTGACAATAAAGCTTTTGTTAATTTCTGTGCCGTGGGAAGTTATGGGACAGGACAGACTATATATTTCTGTTGCCCTTATTAATTTCTGTTTACAGTGAATATCTGGTAAACTTGGCATCACTATGAATGTGATTTAGAAACTTGACTGTTGTTTAGAAGCCTCTACTTATATTACGTAATACCTACTTGTTGTTATGTTATCTCTTAGCATATAATACATGTCTATTAGTTGGGTATGAGTAGCTTTTGTCGTAGGCGTCAAGTTGTTAGTAGTCTATTATCTAAACATATCATAGTATGTACCGAGCGATGTATTACGTAACTATTATAAAAGGCTTCCTAAATTGACTGACTTAAAATTTAAATCGAACAGAAAGTAGTCTGATAAAAACAAAAGGACTATAAACTTGCACATAGTTATGTAACAGTCGGAGGCTTGTTTGTTTCAAATTCAGTAAACCAATATTGATCAAAATATATTAATTCTTCCGCAACCAGTGTAATAATTACATGACTATACCCGAACATGGGTTTTAGTTATATATAATATTTCTATTTCTATTTCCAGTATTGATATTTCTTTTCTAATCTTTATCTGCAAACGCGATTTAATTTAATTTTTTGTTCTACGAATAATTTACAAATTTATATATTTCACTATTTTTATCACATATTTTGATAGAAATTAAATGGTCGTATCTTTTTTTGTTGCATTATCTGTGTCAATTTTATTTTAAGTTTTCACAGATATCTCTTAATCAAAATAACTTTTGAAATCGATAGTTTTATGTACTATAGTATTTCCTTTCGTCCTAACCCTTAAATTTAAAAATAAATTATGATTGGATACATTGCTGTTAAATACATTTACACCGGTATATAACACTTTTCATGGGACGCTCCATAAATCATATATCAAATGAATCAGAGTACATTTAGACATTTATGTATAGCATTGTATTTGTGGTAAGTAGATATATGTATGTATGTATGTATAAGAACCGTTTGGCTTTATTTATGTATAGCGATAGTATGATTTTATGTGTGGCTAGAATATTGTTCAACCGAATTGATGTATGTCAATTATATATTTCTTATCAAAGACCTTATATGTAATAACTAATTTTTGTATCGTTCTTATTTTGTTTGAAAGACCAATTCCATCACCACTATGTAATGCGTATTTTATATAAAAACAAGATTTCACACACGCAGCAGTATCAAAAAGAATGGCAAAAATGGCCATCAAAACACGCATATAAAATCGATAGTTACGGATTAACAAGTGAATAAAATATACGTATTGCTATTGATTTATTGATGAATAACACTTTTGCATCCTATCGAACATTAGTCATCCACATCTGAAATGCTTAGTTGCAATTCTTAAGTTTATATTAATAAATTTCAACAAGTTTTTGGCCGCGTATAGTTCATTCTAATTCTGATTTGCGTGAATAAAATATTTTCATTTAAATAGAACTATTAGAATGTACATATGTATATACGTGGGTTGGTTGTCTTTCGAAGATTTCTGTACCTAACTTTGTTCCCGTAATAGGATTACCCAGATTGACCCCGCTTATCTGCCCATATTATACACTATCTTTGTTTGCACAACGCCTAAATATAACCCATTAAATGTGTTTTCAGCTGACATGTCAAGGAATTGATCCCAAGGTATCCTCGCCTTCCCTCATATAGACCGCTTCACCCCTCCCCTCCTTCCCCCGATCCTCTGCTCCTTGCAATCGATATATAGTATCGATCTGTAATGGATAACACTACCATAGAAATATGATATCATTTATTTTTATACTATAGAGATAACAAAATCTCGCCAACGGAAAATTGACTAATCTAAAATGTTATGTCACTTGTTTGCAATCTAAATCAGCAATATTATCAATGTGTCGTTTTTTTACATTGAAGTATATTCAATTGTTCAAAAACACAAAATAAAAAAAAATTATATATAGTTTATCAAATTCAAAGTAATTGTTGTCTCTATGTGTACTTATAACTTTGTGAAATCTACATTTTGCCAGTATAGCTAGTTAATGAATAACATGAAGTAATATATTAGACTTCTTAGCATATTGTAAATGATGTGTTATCCTCAATAAAGCAAACAATAAAACCCGCTTGATTCAACCAGTTAGCAAGCAATACTCGACCCAATTGAAAGATTAGAACAATTGTTTGTTTTCTTTCTTTCTGTATTTTTATTAAATATTTAGTTAATCTAATATTTTAATCAATTGTCAAAATTAAATTGCTTTATAAAAACTGCTTTATTATTTTTTTACATAACAATTACGATACTGAAAATCTTTCATATCATCCTATTCATTTTCAATTGAAGAATCGAGTGCGTTTAAAAATTAAGCGGGCAAGATTGTTGGTTTCTTTTATTGTCCAGGCTTTATGGACCCCAGTCTGTGGATGTGTTTGGTTGATTCTTCTCTAGAAATTGATCATATAATTGTATCTATTACATCACACAAATCAACGCTTCATTTTGAACATCATCAATATCCACAGTACATGTGTTAATTTTCTGATTTTATATTACTTACGCATGCTAGTTATGTTTAATGTAATTTACATAATTATAGTAAGTTGTCAGTAGTTCTAATTAATGGTAGCTGTAGTAGAAATGTAGCATTAATTAATATTTTTGCTATTATATTATACCAAATTATTACATGTTGTAAGTGCTGTATAGTTGCTTATTGTTTATATCAATTAAGTAAAAATTGTTTTATGAAATGTATATTAGTACATGGCATGTTTGCTGCTGAATTTTCATTAAGAATTATATACATATAGTTCTTATAATCGGTATTCTTTTGATTCCTGTTTCGTATATTAACGCATATTTCACCTAGTTTACTACTGTATTTATAATATGTCTATCATGCGTATTATATACTATTCCTATATACTACTTTCGGCTTAATTAAGCTTATTTTATAAGTAGTACTGTCCATTTCTTTTATTATTCTCTCTCTTTGCTAGAGTATCTCTGATATACACTGACAGTATCGTTACTGTAGTCTCTTGTTCGAAGTTTTGTCTCTTCATCTATGTCTGCATTTCTCACTTTTTCCAGTCAATTGCTGTCAATCGCCAAGTGGAGGTAGCTGTTCTACACACAATTATAGCTCATTGTTAATATATCCTCTACTTAGACTGGCATTCTACTAAAGCGACTCTTGTAGCAGAGTGCGGGCTTCGGTAACACAAGGCAAAAGTTTGATTTACGCCAAAGTCGCCAAAATACTTGCTCTATAATTTTATTTCGTATTATCTGCTAAAGCTATCTCAGATGGGTACGTTTTAATTTGTAAACAATTTGCTTTTAAATAAATAATTGAACTCCTATTGCATAATTATGATAGTGAGATAAATTGAGGCGATCAATAGTCCGGTAACCGTTTAGAGTGCCAGTCTATTGTGTAAATGTACGTACGTATATCAAATCTTCCTGTTCCTCTATACTTCATGTCTCCACGATTATACCTGTTCAGTCTTTTGTCTCTTTGTCTCTCTCTACAACCATTAATGTACATTGAACACGAGGTCATAGCTGCTCCCTTCCACTATATCTTGTCAACTTTCAGACCGCCTAAGTCCACTAAAAGATTTCCTTCTAATCAGTCCCCTTTTCACACTCATTTTTCACTTCCTCGAAGTAGGAATATTAACTGACTAACAAGAAGTTCTTGTCAAATTGAAACTGTGATTGAAAATGCCATTTTCGCTTGTTCAGTTCATTGTAGCCTGTTCCTTCAACTTCATAAATTTGATAAAAACTAAGCTTTCCAACTTGTCATATGTTGAATAATAATTATCAAAAGATGTAGCTATATATATATATACCGGTATAATTCACATGAATACATTTCATATCATACATTAAAGGCATGACAAGTTAATTGATATTATTCTAATACTTTTTAAATCGCATTTCGTATTAACCAACGTCATTTCAGGGGAAAATAAATAATGACAAAAATGTTATTTATTAAACATTAAAGTTAAACAAATATTTGAACACCATTCATCAATCTTTTCCTTGCCTTTCTTAGCATTCCTAAATAATTATTTGAAATAGATTTTAGAGAAATTGTCAACACACTTATACTGTAGCGACACTTATAGCCTTTTGGATCTAATCAGTAGTATAATATGTTCATTAATTTCAAGTATACATTGTCTATTACTGAGTTATATATACCTAATTCATTTAGAATATGGTGAAAATGTATACCTACATATATAGCTAATGTACTGTGGCTACATTGTTGTCATAATTGTTGTTATAAACTTACCCTCAACTTTTGACATAGAAATATCAAATATTTTCTTAAAAAGCAACAAGCAAAAAGGAAAATTGTATTTTATAGCGGCTTGCATGTGCAAAGTGCCTATATTTCACGGATGTGCAGTAAAACACGTTTATTGCGCCTGAATTCGCTTGCATGCATGATTCTTGTACATGATTGGTTAATCGAATATATACGATGACGCGTATTCACTTATCGATCGTGATTGGTTGGTTGGTGTCATCATACTCAGCTGCGTCATGCTTGCTTACAGGAGAAGCGTCGGCTGGCCATCAACAACGCCAAGCGACAGTGGGAGTCCATGCAAAGCAACCTCATACAACGATCCGGTCGGGTGCTGCGAATTCCCGACCTCTACGCGAGTCACGTGGCCACGCTGGGAGGCCGGAGTGGTGACCTGGACGACGAGTTGGGCGTCGATACGGACCGCAGGTATGGGGCAATGTCTCTCTTTTACGTCAGAATACTCTATACTCTGTGTTATGTCAGTAAATCCATAGAAATAGGATTTGATAATATATACATAAAAGCTGCACAGTAGGCTCAAAATAGTGCAGAATCGTGGATAGAGTAAGAAGAGGCATCCAATCATAGTGCAGAACAAAGTCACGTGATTCCAAAGGGAAACGACTTTAATAAAGTAGTTTAAATTTGATAATATCAGTGGTTTTTCTTTATTATACACACTTGAACTGTGTAAATGTTTAGCTTTAAATGATCTAAAATTACAGGAAAATTACTTCTTCTCACGAAGGTATTTCTAGAATAATCATTGTACATTCACGTCTGCATATAAAATGTAGGCTATATTTTTGTTTTTAATTCCCCGTACAACTGTGACCGACGCTCGCACGCTGAATTTCGATGAGTCATCATTGCCGTGTCACTTCCACTAATTCCCTCTGCCCATTTATATGGACAATTCATAATAAAGGAAATTTAACGCTGATAATAATCAATAAATCAATAAGATACAATCAATGTGTACTGGGAATATTTCTTGAGAATATTTGCGTAATATGTATAAACAATAGTTTTAAGACACTTCTGATTGCTATTTTGAATCATTCAGTCTTTATTCAAACTAATATTATTATTATATTATAGGGATGTTATTGGAATGAAGCGTTTATTTTATTGAGATGTTATTTGTATGTCTACATTCTTAATTATGATAAATTATCAATAGAGCATTCGGAGGGTATTGATTCTACCTTCTACCTTATATTATTCGATCGATATTTTACAGATCATTGGACCTAATAACGACACGGTAAATATGTATGTATATATAACCAATTTCAGTCTTCTAGAGTTAATTAGTTTCATTTTGCTTTCACATTGGGATAAATTCCCTCAGCTGCTATGCTACCATTAGGAGTAAACTATGCAGTATTATAGTTTTATATACATTTGAATTTTGGAAGAACAATCGAAGGAAGATTAAAATTCTACGTAATTTAAATAATTCTTCATGAAAATAGTCCATTATATAATTTTGGTATTTTCCCTTTCGTCCAAAATAAGCTTCTACATTGTGCATTTTAATAAAAGGTATTTGTGAAAAATTACATTTTTTAAGCGCTGCATTATTTAGAAAACTCTTTCTATTAATTAGAATAGACACATTCTGTTGCTAATCAATTATTGTTGATAAAAAAGCTTTCCATTTAGTTTCTTCAATTATATCAATAGATACTATGTGCTGCTATCTATCACAGTCCAATTCAATCAATGTTTATATTATTATTATTATTTTTCGTTTTATGCCATTCATTGAATCTCTGGACAGTGGATCCCTGGCTTCAACCAACCGTAGTCTGCACCACTCGGACCTGCGTCGTCATGGCAACCTCCCGGAGATCCCAGCTGGCAGTGGCGGTGGCGAGTCCACCTTCAAGGTGCGCGGGTCGGCGGCCGACATTTCCACGGGCCTGTTGGTCACCTCTGGCAACTGGGCTTTAGGTTCCGGGAACTCTGGTGGTGGCCAGCCGGGCGGAGAGGGACCAGGGGGGAGTGTCTCTGGCTATGGGACCGGGCCGTCGTCCATAGCGACTGTTACCTCGCAACCGCCCGGGTCGCCTGGGGGACCCATTGGTGATGTACCGGGGTCCTCGCGGATTCTTAGGTGAGAAAGGGAGCAGTGTTGGTCAAGAGGCAAACAAATCGGAGCATATGCGTCATCATTTTCAGTAGAAAAGCTAGGCGTCCGATTAAGTTCAGAATTAGAAGTCCATTTCATCTGATAAATGCCCTCAAGATGTTAAGACCTTTACAGAAATGAAACGTTATATCTTGAAATAAATATAATCTGTGCAGTAAATTTGGTTAACTTCAATTTAAAACTATTTAAAACTATTATATGATTGTTCTCTTATTTGTAAATGCGTAGTCTAAAAAGCACCATTGGATGGTTGGCTTTGCTCAATCTGTATGTAAATAGTCTGTTTTTTATGAATAATCCAAATTTGTAGAACATCTAAGAAAGGTAAATCATTTTTATACAATTAGTCCTTTTTTCCAGTTATATCTACAATAATGTATAATGTAGATATTGACTCCAATTTGCATAACTTTGTAAGTGTTCAATTTCGCCGTGCATATTCTCATATTCAGTCGGTTTATTGACCAACTATTTACTTACTTTATTAACTGTTTCAGTCTTCGCTGGTTTTGGTAAATTTACCTTTTATTGATTTTGCACACTTGATACACACAAAATGTGTTATTTCAATTACTGATCTATGTCCGTCTATACTACTCCTATACAGTCATCAATATGTGTACATTACATCATCAGGCAGACCTCATGATATGTTTACCTGCGTGTTACATGAGTGGTCAGGTATTAGACCCTCCAAATGAGATGAATACTTTGCCTATACCTTGGTCGTTTTTGAATGTTATCAAATTATGTTATACCACTTTTTAAAATCCCGATTGATCCAAAACTTTACTTAGATTTCGTTTGCGTTGGTTACCACCAATAATTACAGACCTTGAAATAAAAAACCTTTTTTGTATGCATATTTGAATCACGAAAGAAAAACCAAATTCTTCCAGTTAGATAAAATGTATTACTCAAACATACTACTAATGGCTTTCAGAAGTGCAAATGTCTATAAGTTCACAAAGTGACACATTTTTCTGTATTATAGTTAACCACTCTCGCTTTATCTGAAGAATTTGGGCAATTCCTCCACTTTATATGCCAATTATTGATTTTATGAATATGTAATAAAGTTTAGTGTCTGGACGTTGAAACTGCTGAGGGACTTTCTCTCTTTAAGTATGATCTTCAATTGACCTGGAATCAGGGACCAATTACATTTAGTGAAGTAAGTAATAAATATAATACAAATAATTTGACCGCTTATATGCGTTTTGTCAGAAAAGGTAGTTACATAATTTGATAACTGGTAAATGTATTTATTTAATTTTTGTATTTTGTTATTATTAGTCGCATCAACCTTTGTTCGTCATGCATCATCATTTTCTCCGCTTGTTCACAAAACCGCGAATATTATTTTCTTCATCAAATGTCAAATTTATCAATCTTGCTGAAATCATCAATCGTATTAGTTTCACAGCTTTCTCGCTTTTTGAATGGTTTTCTTGTTATGTTGTGGACGTCCGGGGGCTACTGTTACCAAATGACAGGTCATAATAACACGATAAGCAAGCTTTGAATATAGATATTGAATAATACAATCAATATATTAAGATTATTGATTGCCTATATAGCAAAGCACAATACATTTATGAAATAACGGCGCTCTAATTTCATGTTAAATTTTCTTAAATTGTACGTTTTCGATTGTGGTCCACATGTAACATTTCGACAAAAGAAATACATGCTAAATCATTTATATTTTATATTAAAGAAGTAAAATATGTCAATATATATCAACTTAGTATTTTATTTTTCTTCTTTTATCGTGGTAATTAAAAATCTAGAAAAGTTCTCTTTATTTTTGACCACAATCTTACTCATAGCATTCAACATCTATGGTTTGAAATATCCACTAGAATAGGCGTAATATATACTTCATTTATTGTTCAATGATGTGTAGATGGTAAACATAAATAGTATAGGCTTGCTCAATATAAAAGAACGTTTTAGCGAAATATAGTAACAAATTGTTGGCATGCCTTTGTCATGTAATATGTCTTTACATGAGTAAATGTCCACTAGGCTCAAAGTCTTTTTTTTCATATTCATCATTGGTGACCTGAAACGTAACTTGTAGTCTAACTTTTTCTCGTAATTCGTCTAAAATAATAGTATTTCATTTACAGGGAAATTGTAAATAAACAGCTCAATCAAATACCATCTTTCTCATACTATAAATTAGAATAAAGATACAGTGTGATAAGATCTAATTTGACTGTTTGTAAGAATAAAATGAATCAACATCTTATTATGGTTATCAGCCAAATTAAATTTGAAGTTTAATTTATGAAAAGCATTTGACCTTCAATATTTGTATTATGTTCGCTTTTGAAGTTTTTCTTATCTAAGGATATAAAATTTGTGTGAAATAAACTATGCTTACTTTTATTCTTACAATTTACATATAGTTTCATTACATTATATCGATATTATCAGGGGCGACATGTAATGCTGAGTATTATACCAAATAACTCTACATAATAATTCGACTGAAATTCTATTTCAAAAATTATGTTTATTTATTGCAATTTATCTGATAATAATGCTTAATCGGAATGCTATTTGTCTTAAAAAGCATCATCATTTTACACATATTATATTATTTTCACAATTATCAATATTATATACCTACTTGCTACAACACATATGTTATTTGAATGTATATATTCAATTGAATATTATATTCATAATTGATATATCATGTATACAGTATTAAGTCGATCATTTTGTCATAAATGCTACGTCAAGTTTATATAGCTTTTTTGCACTTTTATTTTCATCAACTATGCATATATATTATAGATTTTATCAGCTATATATATATGGTATTTTACGTATTTATATATAAATAAAGAACTATTTAATAAAACGAAAATATTTAGAAATAATGCGAGTACCATTTAATCAACACAAAACTTTTCAGAAAGATTATTTTACTTAATTTATATAAACATTTGGGTAGTTATGTTGAATCCCTATAAAAAACTTATCCAAACGTTATGTTTAGATTTGCAGAACGTTACATTTCACGTTTTAAGCTGTACAATATCAAGATTTTGAAATGTAATGTTTATATGAAAACCATTTTTATGTTTTTTATTTAATGACAACCGCAGATTTAAATTGAATGCTCATGTATGTACGCGTATTGCTCAATATAAAACTGATATCCTTCCATTTGACGATAGAAAGATCAACTGATTCATTTCCTAATGTTTTAATTCTTTGGTATTGTCACAGATTTCGTGAAATCTACCAACAAAATCAATAATCAAATATATCGCATTAAAAAAATAAATTACTCAAACTTAATTGGTAAAATACATTATCTCATAACATATGAATTTCCCATATTTTTCTCAATTTTAAACGGGTTTTATTACTTTCTTAATTGTATGTTTCTGGATGATGGAGTATCAGCGCAACTGCATAATCGAAGAGAAGGTGTTATAAATATGCCAAATATATATTATTTATTTACACAAAATATGCTAACTCCCGTATGCGTCGTAAATTAAATTACATTAAACTAAAATTATTTCTTTTCATCACCTTTCATTTTGCCAACAAACTCCAATTCGAAACCGCAACTTTTATTACAATTTAAGCTCTTTGTAGCAAGTCTAGATAAACAGTAACCTCACTGGGTGGGCATTACGCTGCTGTTGATCGGAAGTTTTTGGCTCTTCAATGTTACCCACCGTCGACACTATCCTCATCTTCTCCAGCTCAGCGGAATCCATACCCGGGCCACAGTACTCGTCCTGCCACTTGGCTGAGATCACCGGTGACCAACTGCACCTCTACGGACCCGGCTCCCTGGACACGATCGAGCGCCAGTGGGGCCTTCAGGCAGCCGGGGCTGTTACAGCGGTCACCTTCAAGTTCATCGAGTTCGATGACCTCTCCCGGATCTTCCACAAGATTCGAGCTCGCTTCCCGGCAGTCAATGTGAGCGACTTCTCGGAGTCTTTCATTCCGTTTTATAAAGATTAGAACTGAAACTTGAAATCCTCAGGAACACACTTCTCTGGGACGTTCAGTTGGGGGCTTGGCCGGTTGGACAATATTAAATGGCAAAAATACAACATAAAAGGCAATATATTAAAAACCGAAAACATAATTTGTCGATATAAAAATTGAAATATACTTAATATGCATGTCTAAATATTTGGTTTCACGGTAACAAAACCTTTATTATTGGGCATCATATTATCAGTCCTCCTAACTAATGTTTTTGTACTGTTATATGATTTCTTATGCGATTAACTATATACATTGCTACACATTTCACGCTATTTTATTGTGTAATCTTATAAATATCCGAGTTATGTGACTTTTAAATTGCATTACTTGTAATATATTTAACTGCTTTCATATTTTAAAATTATAAAAATACGCGTACCCATTTCTAGCAGTTCATGATATGCACATGCGGACGATTGTTCAACATGTGTTAAATCTGATCCTGTTATATTGAATAGTGTGTTAAGTTCGGGCTATTTATTGATTTATTACTATCGTATTGAGTTTTGACTTCAAATCCAGCACTGGTATTAGATTTATTTTGAAATTGAACAGCTGAGACAAAAATATTTCATTTTTTAAATTGCTAAAGTTATACTGAGAAAGCCAGATAGTTTATCTACTGATAACATCTCAGAACATGTCACAAAAATTATACGAGTCTCAGGTTCAATTCCCGGCTGAGACTCGAATCATCTTCGCGCCATGTTCTGAGTTGTAATCAATAGATAAGCTATGTGGTTGTGAGTACTATTAATAGCTTAGTTTTGTTGAATATCTTAATTATGGAAAATTATATAATGCACAACTAAGGTTGTCGTGTCTTTCTTACTTAGGCATTCAAGTGATGTTACCGTTACTCATTTAATCAATTCGTGTTTACATCATGCACTGTAGTTATTCATATTTTTGTTTGAAAAATTGTCCCTTTCCATGAAGCCACATTTTGATCTTCTTTCCATCCGGTTAGACCCTGGTCTTCCAATCCGTGAACCTCTGCACTTACACGCAAGTGAACGCTCTGGCAACATTCAGACGATTGGACGCCCTCACTATCCATTCTGAAGGGAACCCTATCACAAACTTCCAACTCTGGAGGTTCTATCTCCTCTTCAGACTCAGTCATCTAAATCTCAAGAGGATCAATGATGAGGAGGTACTCTGTCCATCTGCTTGTCTGTCTGTCTGTATTCTTTCTGTTTGCCTACCTGTCTGTCTGTCTATCTATGTTCCCTGTGTGTCTGTATGCTTGTCTATCTGCTTGTCTGTCTGTCTGTCCATCTGCTTGTCTGTCTGTCTGTCTGTCTGTCTGTCTGTTTGTCAATCCGTCTATGGACCTATTGTCAATGTAAACTATTAAAACCAATTCAAGAAGTAAAACTTTGCAAAAATTTACAATGAAACTCAAATATAAAATACCTATAAATAATGTTAGATATGATTGTACCATTGTTATTTGTCACAATGCAATAATTCTATAATTAATCCCATTTTCCTGCTTGCTGATTGGTCAGATCCTTGGTGTAGACGTGGTCCAATCAGAACGTCTCTTCGGTTCTCTCTCCCATCTGGCGATTTCTCAGCAGGCGATGGGCTCTCTGATGGCCCTCATGCAGGACGCTAGGCGGAAACAGGTGGATACCAAGCCCTCCTTTGTGCTGGACCAGGTGGGCAAGCTGGGCCTGACCTATCAGGCGTCAGCTCCTGTGGGCACGGTGGACTCTCAGCAGCAGGCCTCAGCGAGGGTTCAGGTAAGGTCGATGTCAGCAGAATAGTATAGTAGGGGGTTGCTCCTTAGGCTAAGTTTGATTTTATCCATACATTCAATTTTTTCTGTATGCCGTATAGTAAATTGACATTTAAATTGGTAAAAAGTATATTTTTAGATACTTTCTAATGCTTGTTAGTGAGCACCATAATATTATGTGCTATTGAAGCTTATCATTGACACACTAATACGGTTATAACTAAAATTGTTTATTTTTAAGAATGAAAAACTTAATTTCTAACCTATATTATGAAACATTCAATATTTCTAGACTGTCGCAAGGCAAACATGACGTTGTTTACTTTTGGAATATGATTCGTGTTATTACTCTGTGACCATGGTTTCATCAACGTGCCAGTTTAGTGTCGTGTCTAGAGAGGAATTGCTTAATTATTGCCGTTTGCTTGAACCATTAGTTTAATCAAATATTGGCTGTTCTTGAGACAGTAATGCCGGATATTTGGGAAACTTTACTGTTAATTTGCAACTATTTGTGGTGCTTTTTGCTTCATTAGTTCTTTGGCTTCTGTAGCACCTTTATTGTCTAAAGATATTATTTACGTATTTGAAAGCTATTTTGTATATTATACATATATAATATACCTCAACAGTTCTTGATACAATTTATATACATAATATGCGTTTTAACTTCATCATTATAATATGTACATGGATGGTGTAATTATATTATTCTGACTTATTAGAACACATCTTCATTGACATAATGAAACCTCATTTAATACATGTATGTATTTGTTATGCGACTAATTAAAGTTATTAAAGCGTCCAAAACTTATAAGAATCTTGCAAATGGTCCTTTTGATAGTTTATTTCGAATCGTTTACCAGAACTCCCTCAATAGTTTAATAATCTTTGAAAATGCTGACCTTAATTGGCAAATCATTACTTCAACATATATATTCTATATACCACTCAGTCACAAATAATAGGAAACATGTTTAATTTCCGGATAATATCTTTAAATTCAAAGGATTAGCCAGTTTTCATACATCTAAATAGGATAAAACAATCATTAAATTTGTTACAAAATTCCTAGAAAATCTTTCAAAATTTACAAAATGTCACAAAATGTCATATTTTATAGGTCACAAACTTTGCAAAAAAATGCCATGGATATTTCATAAATTGCCAGTATTTTAAAATATCACAAAATTTACTAAAAACAAATTTCACTAAATATGCCTAAATATGCCTAAATCTAATCCAAACTGTACAAAATTGCACAAAATCTTAGAAAAATATTCAGATAATCTCCCTAAATCCCAACATTCCCCAAAGCCTCACACATCTCACAGTATTCAGCCTTAACACGTGCAACTTGGACTCTCCATAAATCCCCACATTCCCCAAAGCCTCACACATCTCACAGTATTCAGCCTTAACACGTGCAACTTGGACTCTCCATAAATCCCCACTTTCCCCAAAGCCTCACACATCTCACAGTATTCAGCCTTAACACGTGCAACTTGACCTCTCCACAGGAAACCCACCAGCGCCAACAGCTCGTGAGCTCCATCGTCTCCCGGTTAGCCTCGGAATCCCTCATCGAGGAGAAGAACAGGTCGGCCCTGGCCCTTCTCTGGCCCGACGTCTTCCAGAGACTCGTGAACCGAGCTTTGGACGAGATGCTGCCCGATCGAGCCGGATACATGCGCCGAACTCTCAATGATGACCCGACTGGGAGCTCGGTGACTTTGTAGAGGCTCGAGTTAGGTTTGGTGTGTGCGGCCACAAAGTGTTACTGTGTTACTGGCAGCGTCGAACACAAAGCTACGATTGGAGACATTTGTGATTTGAAAGCTGGGTCGATAATTAATTAATTTATAGAATAAGCTCGTTAAACCTTTCTATTCAACACAGTTTATTAAATATTATGTATAACGAAAAAGTGTGTGGTTTCCATATATGTTCGTGCACAATTTCTTTCAAATGAATAATGAGAGTTGAACAAATAACTGCCACCGTTCAAGAGTCTTGCTAAAATTAACAGAAGTGAATTTGCTCTCACTTTTAAGTGCTAATAATTGTTTTATGCCGATGTCATTATTTAAAAAACGAACTAACGAACTAAAACAGTCCGTTGTTATGGAAACAGACGACACAAATTACTCATGACTTCCATCCTACTATCTTTTTACTTTACATTTTTTATGTAACAATATTATTATGGAGTGATACTATTTATAGGGGCAATATTAGTACTGTATTGTCATTAATAATTCGTAACATATTATTTTAAATTTCGAGAATAATTGAAATTGATTATGTTCTGATAGTTTTCTGCCTCAGTTGGCGTTATTTTTATAGCGGCTTTCAGTAGCGGCTATAAATAAGTTGTGCTATTTTCTTGCAAAGCTACTCGTATCGTTTGTTGCTAATGGTTTGCTAATTCCACTAGCTCGGATCTTCTGTTTCATCTGTATTGTGTTTTTTATCGCTCTGAGGCGTAATTAGGTAAAAGTTAACTTTACAATTTAGGATGGAAAAAGCCAGCGGTTAATACCATCTAAGGTTGTAACGAAATTCGAGAATTATTGATTCACAAGGAGGATCTTTTAACCAGTTAACTTTTATTTATTTACAAAGAAAGTATTCCCCTTTTTTTAAGAGACAGTTGCTCAACAAAGTAATAATGGAAACTGCAATTAATAGTAAGTAATAATTTATGAAATGCCTACGTTGCTTTATTATTTAACTGATTGTTGAGTTTGATACTTACAGTGTTATTGATTGAAGTATGTATAATGTGCCATGCATCTCAATATGCTTGATTTCACTGTGCATTATACATAATATTATGTATTCTGCTAGATATTACTTTATTATGTAAATAATCTCGATATTATTTTCTCTAACGTTTTGAACATAGAACTTGCTGTATATACGCTAGATATATGCTGATTGATAGACATTACACACGCTAATGCACTGTGTGTAATATTATCTTTGAAAGAGATGATGTGATATCCAACTTCATTTTTAAATTATTTTCTAGATCATATTCGCTAAATTAAAATGTTTTGTCTTTGTCTATTTTTATTGGTTTCATTTAGCAACTATATCATGCATAACAAAGGTTTTGTGTTACATATTATAATATAAGTTTAAGATAATAATGCGAACGGTTAGCTGATGGAAGTTGATTATTTCTATAGACGTGCCTTTCTTTGTATTGCTGTTCTACCATTTTGTGCCATTGGAACAATCATTCTGAATAACAATATGCAATGTATAAGTCATTACAAATCCATTTTTTTAGAGTTTCAAATATTTTCACAATTTGTACAATTAAATTGAATTGCGCAATTTCTAAATATTTCTGTATGTACTTTTATAATAAATTGATCGTGAAATTCTGTAAAATTAATAATTCCTTGAAACCATGCAAACTGCATAGTACTGGCATTTATATAAACTCACCAGGATTTTCTTGTATATTTCATTTGTTAATATTTACTTGTATATTATACTGTTTTGTTGTGTAAATATAAACCTTCCTTCTATTTATTCTTTGATATATGTATGTGTTGATTTTCTATTTTTGACTGCGTTTCTTAGTTGTACCATCGATGAATTATTAATGTTGTAATAGCTAGGTATGAGATCCAGTTTTAATTGTAAACTAGCAAATAGATGTTTAGTTGTTATATTATTTCGTACACTGAAATATTAGGTATTAATCGTTGGCAGAGCCATGGAAAAATAAGATTAACACCTGTTCTCTATTCTGTAGGAGCTGTATCAAATAGTGCTTGCATAATATTCACGTATCTATTGTTTAACGATAACAATTATTTTAATTGCAAAAGAAAATATAAATAGATATTTTTATACTGCATACTAAGGCATATTACTAGCAGTACGGGGAGAGCTGCACAGGACTGTTTTGACCTTTTTTGGGGCTCTTTCGTGGCCTGCAAGTTCCTCGTATACTTTTATAAACAGCAATAGCAGCAAACACACCACCAATTTATTGCAAATGGGGCTCAAAGAGGCACATTGAAATACTAGCTAGTGTTATTTGCAAATGATAAATCATCTTTAGTTTTGGTGCAAATTTATTTCTATACTTCACACTATATTAAGTTTTTATTACATGCATCTAATATATTTGTATTTATATCAATTGGTCATTATTTTAAATGCTAATTTAATTTGACTACCTGAAATTGTATTTGAAATGATATTTTTTACTAGATGCGTTACTTTTGTTTAAACAAAAAAGCAACATTTTTATGAATTTAACATTTTGCTACATTATATTATTATGTTAAAATAGTACAGTATACCACTTTTATATTTTTGAGTAGTAAATGTAAGCTTTCGAAAAATAGTTTTTAAATAAGCCACAAAATAGTTATTAGACAGTTATTTTAATTTATTAAATGCTGACTACGTAAGAATATGAACTGTAATAATAAGATACATTCAATGTTATCTAAAGTACAGGGTATCCTCGAATACACGAATTTTGTCCTATATACACGATTCTTTTATTTGTGGAAAAAAGATTTAGTATTCTTTTTCCACGTGCTAAGTCAATAAATCACAGGGAGCTAAGCAACCCTAGCAGGCTGAGCTGTCATTAGGTAGGCTTGTCGATATTTCTAAGCCAGTGGCTAAGCATAGAAGATAAAAATGGTCAAATAATGTCTTCGAATGCCAAGAAAGAGAAGATAGAAACATTTTAAGAGTTATGCGGAGAAGAATTTTAAGTTTTATCAATGACAAAATCATTTAAAAACCGTAGAATGTGGAAAATAATTACTGTATTTTATAGCTTTACTCTTAAAAGAAACATTCCTGTGATTGAAAATAATTACTTATTCATTTTAATAACTTTTTCAGATATTTATTCAAATTTTATGTACCATTTTTCTATTATAATACAAATTACACTGTTTCTTCATACAATAATTTTTAACTTAAAATACACACGAATGTACACGATGTTTTACAAATAAACGTGGACACCCTGAAAGTATCAATTAAAGAAAAATGTCAATTAAACTCTTTATTCTAATAATCCATACAACGAGATGAGTCTTATAGCATCGCCAATGGACACGTTTATGGCAACTTTTACTATTTTGTACATTTGTTAAGGTGTAATCACGTTCTGAAATCATTTTAAAGACTAGATTTTTAAAAGAACTAAGATACATAGGTACTTTATTTCATGGAAATAACAATGGAATGAAAACACATTTTACAGCAGGCGCAAGCAATATTAGCTTGCTATAATAGTCTGTCTACACAATATAATACTTGTAAGTAGTCCTGTCAGTAAGTGGTGTATAATAGGTAGGTATAATGTTCTTGTAACTAGTACTGTTTGTAAGTGTGTATTGTGGTAAGTAGTAGATAATGTGAATGAAAGAGCACAGCACACGGCCAACGGTAACTGGGAAATGAAGAAATCTCTTTAGGGAGGAAATTGTTGCACCTCGTGATACACTCAATTTCCTGAAAATGAAAATATGCAACAAAATATTAGGAAATATATACCATACAACAATAATTATCCTCGTAAAATGAAGCGACACGTTTTTGTAAAAGTGTTTATTTAAAATAAAAGTTAACAATTCTAAATAGAAAAAATAGTGAAATATTTTTGTAAAGAATAAAAAGAATACATTAACTAATACAGCACAGATAACCCAAATAATATTTTTCTCAACTCTACAACGTAATAAACGACTATTTTTACTCCTTTTAATCCTATCCATACCGGTTTTTGCGCATCCAAATCCACATCTCTAATCTCTTGTAATTTTTATCTTCCTCAATTAGAGAATGAATAAAGTTTTTAAACTTCAGAAATAAACAAAAATGATTCTGCAGCAAATTCCATTAAATTCGTTTTTTGGTCTAAAATAGGTCAGAATATATACATAGTTTACGCATATTTTAAAATATAAATTATTTTTCAAAATAATATTTTTTGCAAAAACACTTGGTTTTATTAAACTTTTTGAATTTTCATTTGAAATGAATCAGTACCCGAATCGACAGTAGATTCGGCGCACAATAGATACATTTATTCATTTAGGTAATATCCCCAGTAAGCATGGGGTATAAGGTCCGGTATCGACAGGATTAAATGAAACCTGAAACTCTTGACCAACTAAATATCCCGATGTCAAGATATATAAGAATTAGAAGATAAGATATGTCTCTAGATACACTTAACTTCTATATTATCTCTATGGTAACTGGTGTCTGCATACCTGTGTTGGGTGTGTTGAGCTAGATAACGTTTTTTCTATCCAATCTCTATGGTAACTAGTATCTGCATACCTGTGTTGTGCTAGATAAAGCTATTTCTATCCAATCTCTATGGTAACTAGTGTCTGCATACCTGTGTTGGGCTAGATAAAGCTATTTCTATCCAATCTCTATGGTAACTAGTATCTGCATACCTGTGTTGTGCTAGATAAAGCTATTTCTATCCAATCTCT
>JAYRBW010097804.1:0-20076 GCA_036023295.1 Invenusta paracnida | reverse complement strand
ATTGTTAATATTAATTAAGAGTAATATTGATGTGTGTTTCATCGCAGATTAATTGTCCATGATATTGTTGATGTTCTGTGCTTTATCCAAGATTACTTATCCCTGTTGTCCATAAAGTCCATAATATTTGATTTCCAATAAACCATTATGTTTGACTCCTTGGCTATTGAGGTTTGGTGTTATTGTTAATCTTAATTCTGATTTGTTGTTTTGTGTTTTCTCGCAAATAACTTGTCCCTAGTATATTTATAGTTCGTAATATATGATTGGGATTAAAACATTATATTTATTTTATTTGCTTTTTATATTTATATTTATTTTCATTTTTAATTATGACTTGGTGTTGGGTGTTCTATCGCTGTTTGCATTATGTTACTTTATAAAAGGCCAAATATATATTTTGATTTTTTCTTGGCCATGATATATGCTTAACAATTGTGTCATCACATGATATCCATTTTTTCCGATCTTTTATTAGACTGGTGTAGTGTCCATTGGTTATTGTTTTTCCGTAATGTCGAACACAAGATAAGAATTCTAGGTTTTTACCTGCTGTCATATGTATCCTATTATTTATACCTTTTAGGGTTTGATCAAACTTTTCTGTCGTATTTCGATATATAATAAATTGAATGCACATTCGTTTATTGAGCCTATTAAAATCAATTTTCTGATTCATTATGGAGCCACATACCATACAACTTGATCCCTCAATTTCTTTTATTTCGCATAATGAAGTTATCAGTTCACTAACAGTTGTTTTATTATTTTGTGTATTTAATGTAATAGGCAAGAAGCATTCTTCCTCTAATTGTACGCTAGTATTTTGACAATTTGAACAATTGAGTGTTCTAATTATACTATATGTAAATAATGTTTTTAGACACGGTATTCGCTGAAATATATTATATAAAAATTCTTGAGCGTCTTCCTGATTTCCCTGTGAAAATCCACCACTGATGTAATTAAGTAGTTCATTGGTTTTTAGTAACTGATTACCTTGGTTATACAATTTTCCAATATTAGATAGTTCAGTTATTTCTGTTTGATTCATAATAATTTTAATTATATCATTATCAAATAATAAACACTGCATTACGGAATTGGCATAGCAGTCGTTTCCTGTATTTATGAATCCAGGTGTTCTTATTATTTCTTTTATATTGTTTGTTTTTCCATTAGATGTCGATGGAAGTAATTCCTGTACTTGTGCATTTTCAATATTTTTGTTTTTATATGTTACGTTTATAATTAGCTTATCGTCAATTTTCTTCAGGGTATTCCGTTTAATTTTGTATTCATTAAGTCCAATAATTTTTCGTAGTCTGTTATATTCTACTAATGCTTGTGTTTGTGGTTTAATTGATTTCGGGTCAAAGTTAATTAAATGTAGACCTGATAATTTCTTGACTCTTGAAAGCGCAACATAAGTTTGGCCAGCACTAAATACAGAATTACCAATATCCATTATAGCCTCATCAACAGATAGAGACTGACTTTTATGTATAGTTATAGCATATGCTAAAGCTATAGGGAATTGATATCGCTCAACATAAACGTGGTCATTAATTTTAAATTTTGCTCGGACAGGCTGTATTGTTACAAGTCTATTGTTTTCTTTTTGGTCAATGATTTGAAGCACTATTTTTGAGTCCTTGAAGATAACATTATTTTTTATACTTTTTACTATAGCCATATCTCCATTATATAATTCATGCAAAGCAATATTTCTAATTATAATTACTCTGCAACCTAATTTTATACGTAATTCAGATGGCAATCCTGCGGTGTTGGAACAATTTTCATTAAGTTCTTCTAGTTGTTTAACTGCTCTTAATCTTTGATCTTTAGTAATAAACTTAAAATTAAATTCATCATGGGCTGGTATAATTATGATTTCTGACTGTACCATGTCAAGTACTTTTTCATTTAAAAGGGTAATCATCTTGCGCGTTGCTAATAGACATATTGCAGATTTTGATTTATAAACGTAATCAGCAAGTGCTTCTAAACGTAACTCTATTGGTGAATCTTCTTTTGGTAGTGTTATTAATCGTGTTTTAAGCATTTCTATGTCAGCATTTGTCATACATCCAATTCTAATTCGCTCTAATATATCCGCAAATATTGGATCTTCCTTCTGACGCATATTTTCTGTTAGTTCTGAATATGTAACATGATCTTCCCAAATATTGGTACTGCAACTTCCACGGGTTAATTTATTTATTTTATCATAGGATATTCTTACGTATGGGGGACTTTGGCATACTGGAGGTAGTTGTAATAAATCGCCAAAAAATAATATAGATATTCCTCCAAACCAACCGTTACTTTCATTTTCAGTTTGTTTAATTTCCTGTAGACGTTTATTGATATATAATAATGTTATATTTCCAATCATGGAGACTTCGTCAATAATTATAAGCTCTACATTTTTAAATTGACTTCTTAGAAGTTGCAAAACTTCGTCTCCTAGCGGTTCGTATTTAGGCATTCTTATTTTAGATTTATTTGTATCATGCTCAATTGGAAGTTGGAACATTCTATGTATTGTGATACCATCGATATTTTTAGCGGCTATTCCTGTCGGGGCTCCAACAGCAACTAGTTTGTTACGTTCTTGTTCAATGTAAGCCCTAATACATTTGGCAAGAAAACTCTTTCCCGTACCTGCTGTACCTGAACAAAATTGTAGACACTGTTCGTTATTATTAATCTTCTGTTTTATATTTTCGAATATTGCGCGTTGACCAACATTTAGTTTAACATATAGGCTTATAAATGATTCTTTAATTTGATTATCGACAACTTCTTGCATTACTGCCTCAGCCTCGATGAGATTGCTTTCTAATGGGAGAATATCTGTTGTATTTTCAATAATTTGTAAATTATTGCTTTTTGCCTCAATAGATTCTTTTAATGCTTTACTTGTTGTTTGTTGTTCTTGCAGACGCTGGTGGTATTCTAACAGTTCAGGTAGTGTATCTTTATGTGCCATAAACGAATCTGTATATGATATATTTTCCATCAATAAACATGAAGGTTTACGCCATGGTTTATGGAGCAGCATAATTGAGTAGTAATAATTATTTGGCTTTTCATTTATATTATATTTAAAGTGATTTATAATATAAGGGGTTAATCTACGCACAAAGTAACAGTTATATTCCTTTGAAAAGTAGTGTTCCCGGTTACTTCTTTTTGGCTTAGTTGCTTTTTTGTCAAACCACTTTAAAAATTTATATAAAGATAGATTTTCTAATTCCGATGGTCTTTCTCTATAATATGAGTCTATCCATGAATATTGAAAAATTTCTCCGTTGTCCCCATCTTGTCTGTCAGCCATTTCTTTAATTTGTATATATGATTTTAAAACACGTTGGTAGGCAACGCTGACAGATTACACTTAATTATAACAAAGTGAAGAACACCTCACTAATGTAATCTATGTATATAAGCCAGTATTAACCTTATCCATACCGTGCAATTTAAAGCAGCCAAGTACCGTTGGGAGGGGGGGATAGAAATCTACTTTAGGAGTGTACTATAGTGATAAAAATTGACATCCAATTAAATCAAAATGATCTACAGATGACTTTGGATATAAAAATTTTTTTTTTTTTAAATAAAAAAGTTACAGTTAATTTAATTTTTAAAGTACATAAAAAAATTGTTTTTTTTCAATTTCTCAATTTTAATCGAAATAATTAA
Organism: Invenusta paracnida; assembly: GCA_036023295.1. Classification (NCBI taxonomy): domain Eukaryota; kingdom Metazoa; phylum Platyhelminthes; order Proseriata; family Coelogynoporidae; genus Invenusta; species Invenusta paracnida. The sequence continues at coordinate 16,365 of JAYRBW010097804.1, read as the reverse complement.
CTACATAGGATAATAAAGTACTGACTGTCTGAATATTATAGTGCGTGTTGGTGGTTCATTGTGCATTAACAATGAAATAGATTGCACTAATATCCACTCCGATTTTATACATTTTGTTGTATTCACTTATAATGAACTAAAATATATGGGGGTCACCTACTTTAGAGCCCAATAGCAGACCCCAGTGGGGGTAACAATGATGAAAATATTACTAAAAGTTGTTAAACATAAAGTTAGGAAAAGTAATGAAAGCTGGAGATCACGCGATTGTTCAAATAACAATGGCAGCAAAAATAAAACAGTGGGGGGGGGGCGATTCAGACCTCCCCGGTATGTAGGGGTGAAGGTCTATTATAGAATAGATAGTATAACCCAGTCATTTCAACTGCCATCACATACCTAACTGTGCTATAATGAGTATTGTTGAAATTGTCCTCGTCACGAACCTGAATTATCTATATTGTATAGGTACCTATGTGTGTATTGATAAGTACGCCGTGGTTCCAACTCATAAATGATTCCCCGCTCATCTATACAACACAGAACACACTTATTGAAGCCCCCCATAATAACTTTTGTATGTTCAACTCATACTGCGTCTTATTTGTTATTGTTGACTGATCATCAATTGTGCCAGCTGCTTAACAATCCAAAATTGACACCACTAACGATGGTATAGCTTTAGTCACTCACGAATTAAAAATGTGCAGTGGCTTGATCAGTGACTAAAAACCACTTCTTATGGAAACCATCCTCAGAAATTACTCTTATTTATATATACTATCTAGGACAATCAAAATATTAAAATTTACTAATTTAGTATATTATTATATTCCCTGCAAATACTTTTATATCCATTAACTTTCATTATATTTTATGTAATATTTACAAAACTAAAAGGTTGTGTCAATACATTATTTTATTATATATACAATTATACATTACTGAAAACTCTGCCCCAAAATGAATCTCTTTTCGTGTTGTATGTTTGGAATAGCGCGATATTTAGTCAGTTTAATGTATTTTACATGCACAATTTTTATGCAGATATTATTAAACTTATATACAGGCCATACAAGTAAATTTGACCGCCTATGACTTGAGCAACTTGTGTCATTGATTCATCCCCTGCTGCACTCATCCAACAGACAGTCGAATTTAGAGGCTTCATGCTTCGACGGTAGAATATATTTTCAAATAATATTGTAACTAAGCCTTTTTTAATAAGTCTGCCCCCCCCCGAGAGCCGGCGTCTAGTGAATCCTGACAAAGCTGAACCCTGACTGCCTTGTTGCCATCACTGAGTGTATGTGGGGCACCCACTTTGTGTGGAATCATAGCCGTTCTAGATCCTCAAACACAATTCTTTGAACCATAGGATATATGTCAAACAGTCAGTTTATTTGGAGAATCGATATCGTGTTATATTGTTGAATAACATTGTCAACAGCTTTAATATTTTGCAATCTGACATCACGTTTCTTATTCCATTACTTTATTTTATTTGAAATGAGTCCTTGGATTCTCCACGAAATTCTTGACATATCTTCGAATGTGTCGAGCAGAATAGGCTTCTTCAGGTCAAGATGCACTAGTAATACAATGAATTTCAGTGGCATTCAGATCAACGCGTCTCAAACTTTCAATTAAAAAGTACATATTTTCCTTTTTGCAGACATGATTACAAAAATCTAAATTGTAACTGATAATCGTGGTTATCGATTTATATAAACTGGAATTTAATAATGTTCAATACTGATTCAATACTGGAACTTTTAATTAAACTTTTTTTAAAGATTTTGGAAAGCCATAGACTTAAAAGATTACTACTAAGTCTATATATGTGGAAAGATAAATGAGTATAACTCTATGACGCAACTATTTTATAACTCAATAACATCATTTTCACAGGCGGTCAAATTCACCGTTATGGCCAATATTAGCAGGCACATTTTGTAAACTCAGTTTATATATTTGGTGTATAAAACATTAATAGTTTTTAGGAACAACAATTCTTGTATTATAATTGGTAGATAAAAAAATAGATCAAATACATCATGATGTATTACGAAAACAGCCATTCAATTAAATTATATTCTAAAACGGAGAGAACTGCATGGTTTACTTTGAGACCACAATTAAATATAGTATGACTATTTTGCGAAGTTTTTGGATCGATATTGGAAAATGTTGCTATTTATAGTTTAAGAAACATTTTCTTACAAATTTCGTATTTATAAGTTTGATTGTTATAAAATCATAGTAAACAATGTCATATTATGCACAACAATTTCACATCTAATACCGTATGATAAAAGTGTAACTGAAATTATTGTGTAATTGCAAAAATTGTTGCACACGAAAAATTATACACTGTTACTTAAAAATTGGCCAATTATGTCAGGTAGTATTTTATATGGTTTTTTCGTTATTTAACTTAAGGAAAAGTTGGATAAATAAGTTGAAATAAATAATTACAAAAATTGAAAAATCCTGTTTACGGTATTTTCTTCATAAAAAGGATTCAAAATTCATCCTATTATTTAGGTACCTACTTTATTACCGCACTTTTTCTAATATTAGTAATTGTTTACTTCATAACATTTAATTAAAATCATTTACATTAATTAGAAACATTTTCGTAGGCTATTACAATGTCTCAACAATTGTGAATTATAATTGCGATGTATGTTTTCAATTTCGCACGATTATCTTATTTCAAATTAGCTAAAGTTAGAAATACAAAATAAAGTAATTTATTGCTTTAGGATTAACAATTTTATGCCGAAAATTAGAGCATTTGTTTTAAGTTTTAATCACTTTCGTTTTGAGTGTCAATTACTCAGTTTACAATCAATAAAGCATTCTACTCTTTTTATACATTACCTTGAGCCCGCTAATGTAGTTCACCAGGTTCTCAAACATGTACTGCGTCTCACGGTACTCATAAGAATACACGATCTGATAGGCAATGTTGATCATGTAGTAGACAATCATATAGACCAAGGCATCAATACTGATCATCTTCCAAATGCTATTGTTCCACAGGAGCTCCTGGAATGTGTCAAATCGACCACCGGATTTCTTTTTCTGGTTAGATTTCCAGCCCGAATAGAGGGGTGGCTCCATGCTCCGGTCAAAGGTCATCTCGGATAGATCACTTCCGTCGGCTCAGCTGGTGATAATAGAAATTACTGGCAGTGAATATGGCGGCAGATTGGCGCAGAAAAAAGGACCGTTGCATTTCATGCAAAACTCAAGTCATTCAAGACAATAAGGTGGTACCTACTTATCAAAATACTGATACAGTTCATGTATATTATTGCAATAAAACCTTCGGATATTAATTATTGGTTTTATCGTAATTTGACGATGCAGTAGCATTAAAAAACTAGCGACAAATGAGATCTTTTTTTAAAAAATGTCTTCCGAATTGGCCCAAGGCGATATTCTTACTATAGTAAGTAGGTACCTACGTTAATATAATAAATGGAGGTATGACGGAATACGCAAAATAACCGAACCAGAAGAGTTAAAACAAAACGCATCGCCATTATATTAAAATCAATACTAATCGTGTATTTGAAACGTCATTTTGTGCTAACCTTACTGATTGGTTGGATGGGCAATTGTAAACATTATAGAGAATTAGACTAAATTACAAATTTTAGTTTGCAAATAGTTTCTGTTCATTGAAGGCTGTTATTATTCATGCTTTAAAACATATATTAGTTTAGGTATACATATTCAGACTCATTATATTTAGGTACAAATTATCTGAATATATTCGTTAATTTCGAGTAGGTAAGCATTCTAGAAAGAAATGAAACATTATCCATTACAACCAAAAATGTTAAGGTTGATTTTTTATTATCTATTATAAAACTCACTTATTGAACAGGTCACGTGATGGCCAGAGCTTCACTTATGGATGTGAAATGCACAAAATAATCGATTTCAAGATAAAATATTGGCACTAAATGTATTTGCATAAACGCGACCATTGGGGATGGACAGAAGTTGAATATCTATTTCGTTTAGTAATAAACTTAGATTAAGAGGTGTGCTCACCTTTATAATGAGAGTAATCTGCTGGATAACAAAAAATCAATGTCTTCATTAATAACTAAGTTTAATTATAAAAAAACTATTTGCATAAGATTATTATGGATATTTATTAAAATAATCACTTAGAGTATAAAATATAATGTGTTTCATTTTAAACACCTTCAGGTGAAACGATTAATCTGCTTTTGAACTCATATGTTAAAAGATTCGTATAAGCTACGCCCATTATCCAAAATAGAAAAAGTGTACACCAAATGTGAAAATACCATGTTATAGTCATAGTCATCAGAAACATTTATTTAGACTGAAACCAAGTTTTAGTGTACATAATATTATACTTATAAATAAAAATGCCCTTCAGTCTACCTTGACTGCAATACAAGTGGTTATCGTGGTACACGATCAACGGGATAAAGTATATAATAAAACAAAAAACAACACTAGTAAATAACATATTATGTAGGTATGGTCAATGGTTTATGTAGCTCAATTTAAGTCCCAACACTTTATCACCATCTCACAGAAGCGCCTATTATAATATTATGTAAATTCTTAGAAAAAAGACACATGCGTCTGAATCTATAACTACATACGAATATTTGGAAAATCAAAAATATAGAATAAATTATTATTCATTATTACATTTTATTAGTAAACAACAATTACTACTTACACATTTGACAGTAGTCTGTGATATATTCTATTAAATATTTAATCTTGGAAGGTTTCTTACTCAAAAGTAAGGAAACAATTTGATTTCAATATATTGATGAGGATCTTTTTATCAAGTGTGTAGTATAAATGTATTAATATGTAACTGTGTGTATAATCCTTATGCTGAGTTGGTCTTGCTGCCAAAAAAAGTAAATAAAGATAGAATAAAGATAAAATGAAACAATATAACAATAAACACAAAAATAAAAGCAATATTAAATGAGGACTAGACAAAGGGAAACCGTATTCTTGTTTTGTTGGAATACCTGCGTCAAATCATACGGGAGAGGAGGTCTGTTCACATTAATTATATACTAGGTTTTAATAAATGGGGGGTACAAAATAATGAGATACATATTTTGTATTTACAGAAAATAACACAATTAAAAAAAACTTCCTCAATTAATTAATTAAATAAAGGGGAGGGGTATGAGATTTGTGTTAAAATAATCCAAAAGGAGTGCACAGCATGTTAATATTATTCGATATACATGTGTAGATGTATATTAGACATGGAGTGTTTCTAATTTGAAAAAAGCAAAACTATACCGGTTCATTGTGGCACAAAGCATACCTGTATATCAGTACATACATATATATTGAGAGTCGGGGGAGGAAATAGTTAGTTATTCAAATGCAAGGAAATATAGGCAGTTGGAAGGTACATACTCATCAGTCTAAAGTGTAAATAGTACTCATACTTAATATAAGTCGTACCATAATTTGGTAATTGTAAGAGCCATAGACATGGGACATATTAGTAAAGTACATCTATGGCTTGAAGACGTACGTATGACATAAATAAGTCGATAGTTATCTGAGAAAGGTGTTGCGGTGGTTTTACAAGTGACCAAATAATTAAAAGGTAAATAATAATTACATCAGTTGTGAGTGTTTGGAGATATAATATCATATTTCTTAAAACAGTTTCTATTGTGTCTTTATATGTATTTGGAATTCGGAAGCAAAAACCTCGCTTTAGCCTCAGCTGCTTCCAAAACGTACTAGATACGCTATTTTATAGAGAATAATAGTGTACGATAATGAGAATAAGCACAGTAACTCATTCCCATACAACGATCGATTACATCACAATATATTGATACAAGGGGTGTCAGTTGTGTCATGATTATTGGGAGATTGTTTAGTAAAATAGATCACTGTCATTGAGACTATACACTAAACAACCAATAGAAGAAATCCACAATTAAAAATAGTGTATAACATACCGATAAAAATAATATAACGTAAAACAAAAACAAGAAAAAAAACGAAGAAAAATTAATAAACACTAGCATCTCACTCTAAACGCATGTAATAATTCAATTAAATACAATTATTACAATATTATGTCCTATAACGTCACATGTAGGTATGTGTAAATGTAATGTGTTCGAGAGAACAAGGTAATATTATAGTAGTTAAAATGCTACATCCAAATAGATTATTTTAATACACAGTGAAGTGGATGAAAAGATGTGAAAATGTACCACTCGACATTAGTTTAAAGGAGTAGTTAGGTATTTTAATGGCTGACAATGATAAAAGTCAATGATTCATTTATGATTTTTAATAATACATTATACAGAAATTGGCGATAAAAGAATGAGATATATATATATATAAGAGCATATGTGTACAGTATACATGAAATATACGAGTATAGTAATAATACAGCTAGAGAAGAAAATGAAATGAACACAGGAAGGTTATGGCGGAGATGGATTCCCCCCTTGATTTTGGTTGATATAAGGAGCTTTGTAATAATATACATACATCCATACAGCAGATGAGCAGATGTATTAAGCCACGGCCAATCAATTTCCACTTTAGCGAATACCATGAGCGACAGCCCTTTACTACTAAGCCCTATATATTTTAAAAGCCATCTCAGCAAAATAATTGTAGCACTTCTCTATTTAGTACCTTTAATTTGGTCTTAGTACGTTAAGATAAAAGAAAACTTTTATTCCTCCAAACAATTGGCCGTTTCAAAAGTAGATACTGTAGTGTGGCCACAATCTTCTCTTGTAACTTCGGCTGAAAAGTAAACAGTTAATCGGTTATCAGCGATTATGATCCGAAGCAGTGTGCATGGCTGAAGTGAGAATTGTGACTAGGAGGAAGGAGTAAGATGAATGGGAGTTACAAGGCAGTCACCGTTTCAATAAGTGATGTCTTCAAGGCCTCTCCCAGACTAGAAGGCTGTTCCTGGCTCTCAGATTCTGCAAAAACTGACGAAGTCGCCTCCAACAATTCTCCACATACGCTAGTCGATGACGTCCCCACTGCCGTTGGTGTTGCCAGTGGTGACGGCATGGAAACGGGCGGTACAGGCACCAGATGACCGTAAGCAGCGGGTGAAAAGGGAGACCGATTAACAGGCTGCAGGGTGGCGTAATTGCTCGGCTGGTCTTCGGTTTGGCAGTTACTGGGGGGATAGGACTTGCTTGTCGACTGCTGGTGGTGGTGGTGATGGTGGTGGTGATGCAAAGGGTAGGAGGCGGAGTGCTGCAGTAAGTGCGGATGGGCCGTGTGATGATGATGATGTCTGGAGCTGTGGTCCAGCGGTAGCAGAGTGGTGATGGGATCCAACAGCTGTTGATGATGGTGATGATTGTAGGCCGCTGTCGAGTGGTAACTGCTGTTTTGCTGATCGGATGGCATGTTGCTTGCGCCACTAGGCGACGACGACGATGCAGATGACATCCTGGGACCGCTTTCCTCCTCAAAGTCTTCATAGTTGTCTTCATCTTCGTCGTAATCTTCATCCTCGCTCGTGTAGCTGTTGGTTGACATGGAAACAGCTGGTTCTGCAGTCGGGTGCTGTTGTAGAGGCTGTGCTACCTGAAATGTCAAATTATGTAAAGAATCCTTAACAGCGGAACTATTTAATATAAAACTATCAAACAGCTGAATACACGACCAAAATATAACTAACACAGTTTAAAGTATGCTGTCTTCTATAAATGTCGGGTAGAGTGAATCTAATAAATTGATTGATTTTTTAATTCAAATTTTCGTTTCATTTATGCTGCAGGATACAAAACAATTAAATCTTAACGATTATTATATATACTACTTAGGAATATAACTACCAGGGTGTCCCATAATAAACTGTCAAATAATAATAAATTAAATGCAAGGTGTTTAAAATAATAATACCGAATACAATTTGACACTGATATATTTCAGTAAAACTTATACCCATAGACATTAAATAATCCAAGTGTCGATTACTTTACCTTTAATCTGTAATATTACAATCTCAACAATTATGACACTTTTCCTGACGTACAACAGCGAATATTTTGCTAATAACTTTAATTTAGTTAACCGGAATTTTGAAATAGAGTATCGTCAATCTGTTCGTTGACATAGGCGCTAAACCATTGCTGCTGTGTTGCAGGACCGACAGAGGAGTGGTCGTCATGTTGGTGTTACCGGCGATTTGATTGAAGCCGTAGTGCCAGAGAGACCAGAAGACTCTAATGAACTAGGCTTTACGGGAATGTCTATAAAGCGCATATAGTTAGTAATCCTAGATTACAAATTTGGCGTCCACAACTTTCTCAGGAAGAATTTGAGAAAATGTTAATGTTAGTACTGTTTTTTGATTACAGATGAGGCAACATTCCACCTGAAGGGTCAAATGAATAGAAACAGGCGCAGCATGTATTGCTGTATCGACGATAATCCACATCTTGTTTTTGAAAAACCTGTGGAAACACCTAGAATATTGGTCTGGGCCGGTCGGCATAGAGGACGAAGAGGACCAGTAGAATGCTTCCCTTTTTGGACTTCTCAGTATGGAAATTGATCTCAAAGAGAGGTCTCGCAATAAGGACGAATTGAAACAAGGCGTCGTCGAAGACCTTCTTTCTGAACGGGAGCATTTCGAAACCACTAGAATGTAATTACTAACATCTGTAATACGTGAATCCTTTGTATTGTTATAAATACATTTAATTATTAACTAACTCATCGACAATAGACAATATTCACTATTTCAAGGATGAAAATACCTGACTAGTAAGCACTGAACCAGGAATCGATGGCAGAACCGAGGGCTGCTGTTGATAGGTGATACGCGACTGTTGCTGGTGCTGCTGTGTCTGGCAGAAAGAGATGTTGGAAGGTGAGGAGAGCAGCCCTGATTGGCGTAGTTCGTGCACTACCGCCTGCATGTAGGCCTGGTTCTGACAGTCCCGACAGCTACCTCGCTCGGTACTATTGAAAGACGAGGCGGGGTCACTCGCGGCATCCACGTCTCCACTCGGATCGTAGCCCTGAAACCATGGCAACAAACACATTAAAATGGATATTAGAGAATTTTCAGTTATCTTCTTTCTTCTTGAATTACCTATTTACAGTCCATTTCTAATGTGCAAATGTAATTGAGCTTCCAATAAACTCTGGGATCTAAGTGAGTGAGTCATGACCATAACAACGAGTGGCATCAAGCGATTTGAATTATATTAAATAAATTGCTATGTTCTGGGCTCTCACATTTTTTGAGTTTTCGTTCCAGATTTTTACTTAATAAATAAAGACAATTAATTAGTTAAACGTTGCATGATTAAAAACAAGACATCCGTTATAACTTTAAAGGCTATCCTTATATCTAGACAGGACAACTAAACTAAAAATCGATTACTCTCATGACTAAGAACTATCTATGGTTAAGCAAGGCAAAGCAAATTTAGCCAAACAGCTTCAATATTGAGGTGGTAAAAAAACATAAAAAGCAGACATAGTTTTTGGTGTAACTCTAGTGAAAAAATAGTGAAATTTTACCAAACAGAACAGACATGTAAATGTAATCTAAAATGTATGCACAAAGTTTCTTTTGAAGACAATTATTCATATTACAACTAACTACATTATTTTGTCTTAAGGGAATTAATCGTAGTCAATCGTTTTTAGTTCGTCTTTCAGCATTCTCACATGTTATTGCATGAGATTCCTTGAATAAGTTCGCATCACCACTGCGACTGGCCTCTTCTGATAACTGAAACGCTTTATTTTTCAAGTGGGAAATGTCATTTGAAACTGTTTTCCGACGCTTCTGAAATTGATCCAACTCACTGGCATCAGCTTTACGTTTGTTATCTGTTTTGCTAGTCTTTTTAGCAACGATGCAATGCACCAACCTCATTCAGAATTTCAGTTGTTACTTTTTTTCGGTCATGAAACATTTTTCAGAAACAGATGGAAAACACAATCATTGTTTTCGAAAGCACGATTATCCTCAATCGTTTGCAACGTCCACAAAACTTCTGCTTGTGATACGACAGTTTTGGAGAAAGATACAGTATGTTTAGACAATGAAGTTGATGCTGTCTGGAAAGACTTACAGCATAAATGTTATGCTTGTTTCCTGCCAAATTATGATAGAATAGCGCTTCGACCATTGTTTTTTTGTTAATAATGATATCAATGATAATAATTTGTGATATCTGTTTTAATAAAAGAAAAAATTACCAGAAAATGTTAAAAACCTAGGAATTTTCGAAAAAACAGAAATACCACGTATGTTTTTTTGGAATTCCCATAGTGAGAAGCCCTGTACAAATGATTGTTTAAGAAAAAATCCAAAAACATTTAACTCACTTCCACCACCGCCACCTCCCCCGCCACCACCACCAGATCGACAGTCTCTTGCAATATGGCCTTGTCGTTTGCAAAGGTAGCAAGTAACATCACCTCCAGAATATCCTCCACCTCGACCGCCACCGCCGCCGCCGCCACCGCCTCCACCACCACCACCACGATAGCCTCCAAATCCACCACCTCGTCCGCCTCTCATGCCACCATCAAAGCCATCTCCAGATCGACAATCTCGAGCGAAATGACCTGGTTTCCCACATTTATAGCAACCCTCCTCTCGACGACTCATAATTTGTATTATTTTCCTGATCAGTGAATAAAAAAAACAGTTAATACATTTATAAAAAATTAAAATTAAATATTATAGATGATAACATTTAGAAGAAAATGTTCATAAATTTTGTGAGTTAATTTGGTAATTGCAATATAATGAAAAAATATAGGTGTCAATATATTGTCTGAGAAATATCAAACAAAACATAATTAATTGTTTAAACTAAGATATAATATAGAAGAAATAACTGGGCAGTATATTTGTTTGATTTACACAAAACCAAATTAAAATTAAAACATTCAATAATAATTACAAATACCATCATTAATACAGAATATGAAACTATATATCAGTGTATTTAAGACAGTTATAACTGAACATAATATGAGCAAATAAAAATTGCAAAATAATTAGTTTGAACATTTTCTTTACAGACGTTTGTATCTCAATTTAATACTCCCTCAAGTGGGTATGTTAAATGAAATTAAGTCAAATTTATCTCAGATTTTAAATTTGAATATCATAGGATAATTATTAGTCTGTCTGTGACACTATTATACCTACTTGCACACAAAACAGTGGTCTGTACACAATAGTTCTGAGAAGCTAGCCTACAACCTATCTATAAATAAGCAAAAACATATTTTTATTAAATTGCTAATCACTAGGTTGTATATATTATAATATTTACAGATGAATTGTTGCAATTTTCTTTTGTCATACAATAAATAATTTTGAAATAAGTATATAGATATACCTATTAATTATCCATAACCAATACAAAGTTTGTATTACCAGTTAATTATTTTTTAATATAAGTACCTATAACCAAAATTTTCATATTGATTCATTATTTATACAAAATTGTCATTTATAAAAAAAGCAATATTATTCAGTAAAAAATGAATTTACTTGTTTATATAACATAGCTCATCTATTTGTTTATTTATTTTTAGATATTTACAATTATGTTTTAATATAAATACATATAACCAAAATCTTCATATTGATTCATTATTAGAACAAAATTATCATTTTCTGAGATATGTCCAGCATGAAACATTTCTTTAGATATCACGTGTAATAAGATGTACACAATTCTTTATTGATGCAAAATAAATAATTTACATTTTGAAATAAAATGAGATACCCAGATTATATCAGACGATATATAGATGTAATATCATTTGCCTGTTTATTATGTTTTGTCTTTGTTTGAAGGTTATTCAGTATACTGAAGATTTGTCATGACAAAATTTCCATGTCTGTTCTATGCACAGGACAGCTTTTCAGACAAATTTAATATTGTTGGAAAATAGTTGCAACATGTTAATTAAAATGCAAAAGTTGGAAATTCAAGCTCTTCTGTGAACTGTAGTAATATAACATACAAGAATAATAACAATTATTGTGTGTGCACTGGCAAAAGTATAACAATCAATATAACTGTACATTTATAATATAAAATGTGCTCACATTTGTCAATTTAAACATTCTCTATCCTATGGTAAAAGCATTAATATTCTCTTTGGTAATAATGGTGGATACAAATAGCTGAGAGTATCTACCAATTTGAGTAAAGGCTGGTTTCCATTACAAACAATGTTTGACACTATATAAAACTGGGAAATATTACTGAGGTTGCTCTTATAAAGGCCTTTGAATCTTAGACATATATCTTCATATGTAAAGGAACAAAAATTTTAAGAACAAATCAGAGAAAGGATGAAAATAACTTGTATGATTGAAGCTAGAATGCAGGAGTTATTCTACATGAATAATTTTACACCTTTGAAGTAGTTTATATATAAAATAATAATATATATTACTGTATATATTTCAATCAAAATTGATACTAACAATTGTTACAAACCACATACAAAATGAACTTTTTTTATGCACAATGTTTATTGGCCACTGCAATTGGTACATATATCAGGCATGGGAATGACACCATTTTAAAATTCCCATAAAACCTAAACCCTTCACAAGCAGTTAAGTAAGCAAATTGTAATTTGCCAACAAAATTTTGGGTTGTTTTTTTGGCATTATATACAGGGTGTTTTATAAGTCACGCACCATAGAAGATATTTACTGACATGATAATTACACATAATTATATACATATAAATATGTTTTAAATGACAAAGACAAAATAATGTTTTCAAAGTTAGGTGATAGCCTTAGAAAATACAAAATTATATTTTGTAAATTACAAATCTAAAAATAGACTACATTTAAATGTGTCCTTTCACTTGCTAATATCCCCAATCATGCATGACTTATGAAACACCCTGTGCATAGGTAGTTATTTTACCTAATTATAAAAAACAATAAATAATTTATTACATATATTTTGATTTGTTGAAATCTACTGAAATTACCCATATATCTATTATTTAACCATTAAAAATATGTACAATATTAACCATAGAGTTTAAAATATAAAAACAGAGATATGAATCAACACATTTGCAGTGAAAAGTTGAATAATATAAAAACTATTTAGTTTTATTTTTTATAATTACGAAATAAACATGTTTATTGATGATACATTAAATGAATCCATAATAAGAACAAACATAAGAACAAACTTAAACAGATCAATGTGAAATAAATCCTTATATATAACTAGATTGTATTTAGTATCAGTGGAAAAACCTGAAATTACAGGTTTTAAGCACTAACAATTTTTAAAATTGACTGCTGTCCTGTCTCTAATTGGGCCTTCTTTGGCCTACCAGGGCTCTTTTGGGAAGGTCAAGCATCACCTTCATCTTGTTGTTGGCAGTGGTGGTTGCTGGATAAAACCAACAATGCTCCTCAGGTATACAAGGAACTTTCTTTGCTAGAGATGCAAGCTTTGATTCTTGAAGAACCTTAAATAAGAGTACATTGGATAAGACAAAGTTTAGAATTTACAATGCTGGATAAGGTTGCATCTGGAGGTAGATCAAATAAATCTCAAAGCAGAGCAGATCATGTCATTTGAGGACCAGGACAGAAAACATGCATTATTGCTATGCTATCAGTTGATGAAACCAACTCTTTATTTGTAACATTTCCTCCATGAAACTCAAACACATAGTTAAAGGTAAATCCAACTGGAAGCAATTTGAAATGTCTGCATATATCTGTACCTCAATAAAAAAAGTCAGGGCTCTTTACATAAGTACAATTAACATTTTTAACTGCAGAGAATGTTTCCACAAGCTCCTTTGGAATAAATAGATTTTTTCTGTTCAAAGCATTTTTACAGTGAGCAATTATCTGATCAGCCTTCATGTGACTGTGCCCAGGGATCAGATAGAGATTGGCAACATGATCATACACGAGTAAACTAAGCATACAGTCAAACATAGTTGTTACTTGTGACTTGTTTTGACCAATACAATTATCCATTACTTTGATAAATGCTGTGGGTACCTTCCCATTTTGAATGAACATTTGAAATCACTAGTGCATTACAATCTTTACCAGCAGTATGTTAATCATATAAATAAACATAATTATGACCCTGTGTAAAATCACAAACATTGAACATATGAATGTGAAGATCCAATTGAAAGTAATCCACATTTGGATGGGATGCACAATAACATGGGAGAGGTACTGATTGTCTATAATCTTCACATTGAACTAGAACACTAGGTATAATATCACTACTATTGATTGCAACTTCACTTAAGAGTTTTAGTATTTTGAAAACCATCATTTGAATTGAGCAAAAGTTTTTGGAACTTTGAGAATAGTTCTGGTAAGCATGGTTTCTCAGGCAATGGTACAAATAACCAGCAAACTTCAAAGAATACTTTTAAACAGCTTCATTCATGGCACAACATTGTCCTTTGGCTTCATCTAAATGGATATTTTTTATACTCTTCTGTGATAGTTGGTGATGCTGGTTTTATGTCAATGCAGTAACAAGCATTAAACATGTCAGTAGATGTCTTAGTTAACTGTAGCTTTGGTTGAAAGTGAATCACATATTCTAGTTAGGCTTAAGATACAAAGACCCTCTTCAGTATTACATTGCACATACTCTTCATACAAATCCTTCCATTGTAGAAATTTGTGGTCATGATGATTGATGTACAACAATGGTTTGCAGTGAGCACATGCATATCCAGGTACAACATTCCATGAGTTTATGTGAGCCAAAATTGCATCTTTGGCACTTTGAGATGGTGGTGCTTTTGTAACAGATGACTGATCTGTTGTATTGTACTTTGAGAGTCTCTGCAAACAAGATTCACCAACATCCAAAAGGCACAAATTTCTATTCTAGAAAATTGTCTGGCCATTAGACTGAGAATAATTCCATCAGGCTTTTCCAAATCATTAGAATCTTTTGTTTTATTCCATGACACTAAACATTCTTCCATTTCATCCTTTGCCATTTTTGTCTTTACTCTTTGATATGCAGATGCTTCGTGTTCTTTTCTAATTATCAACTTCCATGTTTTCCCTTTATTTTTTAACTGTTCATAGCCTCCAGACATTATTGAATGAATTATATTATTAAGAATTATGAACAGCAGTTTATAAGTAAAGAAATCAATATAGTAATGCCACAATAGAAAGAACTAACAGATACTATCTCTGGATTTTCATGTTTGAATTCCTAGCCATAAAAGAGTATCTTTTATACATATTCAGTAATTGATTAATTTATATTAGTTTGATCTAGATTTTAAAAATACCCTTCATATCCTTGAAAACAATCACTCGAGAAACCAGTGTACAACAATACACCAGTGTACCATGTGTTGATATATAATGTTTTGACAGGTGTAAGAATATAAAATACATATACAAATAATTACTTCAAGACTTAAAAAAGAGGACCTATCTCCCATTAATATTGTTATTGGCACATATAAACATATTTAGACAAAATAGAAAATGATTGTTTTGACCCAAAAATCCTGGAAAATTTGCATGCCTGATAATGTCACCTTTAAACAGTATTGGTACATATTGTTCATTTATGATACACAAGAAATTACCACCTTCTGGTGGTCTCTACCTTTATTATATGAAATGTAGGGTTATTGGATGTTGTAAAAGACTAATTCATTGTTATTGTGATGTTAATGTAGAGTAATATACCAATAGCAGCAAAGGAAAGGGTCTATTGGTACAAATTCATTAAATATAGAATTAAATACATTAAATAATTATTATATACATGTCATATGTACCAATAGACACTTTCATTTGATATTTATATTCATGCATACAATATACATGCACTAAATGTGTTAAGCAGGTCATGAATGAATGTAGCATATGCTTATATCATTTACTTACTTATTCATTAAATAAGACAGTAAATCAATAAGACTACTCATATTGACTTTTGACTCACTCTGTAGATTATAAGCCAACAGAAGATAACAATTAGAGGATGCTCATATCAGATATAGGATATTCGAAGTATATGTCAGTTTATAGTAAACTGCGAAAATAGTGAGATGTTTATTGTTGGAGACAAATAACAATTGACAAGTTATTACTAGTCACTAATTTCTAGTGATGGTATTATTTTGTGGATATTTGCAGGCAATTAGAATATAAAATATAGATATTTTTTTAATAAATAGTATTTTTTAGATAGACTATACACTGCAAAAATTGTAGTCCAGGCGTGTAGTCGCTTGTCCACTCGTTACGTCGCGATATTATAATAAAAAACT
>JAYRBW010097803.1:0-42920 GCA_036023295.1 Invenusta paracnida | reverse complement strand
TGCAGTTTCTAAATGTAAACCGTAATACATTGTAAACGTTATATTTGCCTCGATAATTTATCCCCTTATCAGTGACCTTCAAGTTCAGAATACGTTTCTGTTTTCTCTATTATTAAACTATATTGAGTAAAACTCGATTACTAAATAATGTTTAGTATTATTCAATAATATAAGTACTCTTGAAAACATGATTCTATCTTTAAATATTATACCTTGATATTTGTTTTCGTAATATTTGAAACAAATCTATTAATATTTTTTATAATGCATATCGAAATACTGTCAAACGATTTGGTTATTATCTTCTCTAATAATCCAGATTGAATTAAACACACATAAACTGGTGTGCCCGAGGCTATAGGCCCCTTCAAATTATTAATTTGAATTGATTATTTTAACAGTGTGGGTCCCATAATGGAGTTAAAACCAAACTTAGTGTGTAGTTATCTGTGATTTACTATTTTCAAATTCATAGTATATCTTCTTTATCTATAAAATTGTAACATGCAGTTTCTAAGTGTAAACCGTAATAAATTGAAAACGTTATATTTGCCTCGATAATTTATCCCCTTATCAGTGACCTTCAAGTTCAGAATACGTTTCTATTTTCTCTATTATTAAACTATATTGAGTAAAACACTTTATAATAGACCTAGGAAATATACATAATTTATGTAGTAATAGTATTTTTTCACTTTAATAGAATTTAATATTTGTTTGGCTATGTCATGATATGGGACTATAATATGGTATTAAATGGATTCTATCTATCTTTTAAAGAGTTTATTAGCACCAATTGAAGGCGGTACCTCTAACGTCTAGTAATGCGGGTATGTGTGTGTGTGGGTGTGTGTGTATTTGGTGCTATAATGTTATTACACAACTTCGAAGTGAGTCATTCACATATGTCCGTTTAATTGTTTTGGTATTAGCACATCCTCATTAATATTTCTTAATAATAAAATATGTTTACACTATTTCGTAGCATCATCTCATTATATATAATCGCAGTTTTAGTGAGATTGATTATGGTACTTATTACTTGAATTAAATCACTTATAAGCATAGTTACCCTTTCTACTAATAGAGGATTATTTATTGTCGTTTATAGTCACATATTTATATAATATTCTAGACATAATATTTATTATAATTAAACTAAAATATTAAAGTTTATAGTCAAAAATTGGTTCTCGTAATTGTACATTAAATGTACAATTACGTGAACCAATTTTTGACTTTTGGTACAAAAAGTTCAAACAAATTTTGTTTGAACTTTTTGTACCAAATTACTAATGCTTTAATGTAAATCGAAAATCATACATTTTATTTGTAACTTTATTTATAGTTTTACGCTATAAGAACAATTCAATCGCTAAATTATAGAATCACATTATCCAAAGTTTGATTAATTTAATTTTTTTAATGAAATTTTAATTTTGACTGCTTTGGGTATATAACATTTTTGTGGGGTTGTTTGTGTAATTAAATTAAATAGTTTTTAGAAGGCATGTTATAATCAAGAATATATTTTCACGTCTTCTGATCTTATTATTGATTTATTATTATTGATAAATTTTATTTTATTATAGTTTGTAATCTACTGATGTGAAGACGCAAAAATATATTCTGGTTATAACTTGTCTTCTAAAGTTTAAAAAGGGAACTAACTGTTTCAAATTTAAAAAACTTGTTTGAACTTACTTTCTAAATGCAATCCATTCTACGCTTTGAAGATGTTTTACTAAAAATAAATATGTAGTAACGAATGTTTGGCGTTATAAAGAAATACTATTTTGCAGTAAAAAAAAAGCACAATTCCTTTCTAGCGTTAGAGACCATAATAATTAGGAAATCTCGGGTATTTTATTTTTACAGTACAAATACATATAATATATTAGTTATTGTTGATTCAAATATGTATTGATCATTTTTAACTATTCATATCAGATCAAGCGAGGTGAAAATTGATTACTCCATCACCAACTTTAAAACATTAAAAAGTTACTTCTGTATACTGTTTCCTCTTCTTCCTAGCACCATCATGCCTTTTGTAACTTCAAGGAGACTATTTATTAATAATTTAATTCAAGGGAATAAACTATGCAAATTGTATGTTTATATGTATACGTGTGTGTTGAATATTGAGGATAGGAGATGACTGCAATCGTAACTTAAGAGAAGTTATTTGGCAAGGAATATGACGTATATCTAAAACGTTTGAAGTACAGTGGGATTGTTTCGGGGTCATGACCGACCGAAATTGGATATATTTTGTATTCGTCAGTTAGATGATTCAAATATGCATTCATTGGGTTAAGAAGACAGCTTGGCTCGATGCCAGGCATAGAATAGAATACTTTGGAGAAGTATTACGCAAGCGGCATGGACTTTTTGTTTTGTTTCTCAGAGATGACGTAACAATCACCACTCAGTGAGTAAATTGTATAATGCTTTTAATGGAGAGACATTATGCCATCATGACAAAAAAACTCTTTTGACTGTCTCTCTTCCTTTAGTCTCTGAGGTCTGTCTGTCTCCCTTATCGCCTACTTCTCCCAATATTATAATTAGCTCTCAACAGTGTAAATTTGCAGGCTTGTTGTATGGTGGTTGGGTATCGATTTTTCTCCTCTCAAATAATATGGTCTACCTCAATATACGTGATTGTATTGATCCACGTCGAATGTCTACCTCTACAACATAATACGCATTCATTCCTCGCACACAACAGCTAGTGGCGTGTGTGTGTTTATAGTTGTGAAAGAGGAATACATTACTATTTTTAGTGTTATATAGAACGACATGGGAAAGCGAAAGCAAATGCAGCACTGTGTATAGTAAATCATCCTCCTACACGTAGAATACTATATTGTATCATTGACTAACTATAGTATCCCTTGTCTTATTATCTGTAAAGCTCGTTCATGGATAGTTAGTTGATCGTGACCACGAGATCTTTATGAAGGTTGTGCTATTGGTGTCCTATTGAGATAGACACAGCATCGTTAGACATAACCCCTCTCTGCCCCATCTCTTTCTCACATACTCGTAACCACATTATCACATGTGATAACATGAACCAGCACATGAATTATAAATTCCCAAATTATAGAATTATGAATAAGAACAAAAATACTTTTAGGGTGCGCATAGAAAATAGATATTTTGTTAACTGGATTATTATTTTTTCTTCTAGCTTGTTGACATAATTGTCAAGATTATTGTACTGTTATATTATTAGGGCAACTAACTATATAATAAAAATGATACATTATAATATGAAAGATATGCTAACACGTCTCCAATATTTGCAAGCTATTTATTGACTAATTGGCTCCGAACATTCTAACAATATATATTATATATAAACCAGAATTCAGTATATTTTGTCTTTTCTTTTAAAAGCTCGATATTTAAATTTCTCACCTTGTTTAGTAAATGATTCCCTGACTGTGTTTTGTGATATACACATAACAATTTCTCTTTCTAATCAAGCATTACAATGAAAACAGTAGATAACAATTTGATATTTTACATATTGATTTTTATTATGTCGTTTATAATGACATACATACATACGGGTACAATATTTAAATATTCTTTTACACCAATTTCATGCTTTCTATTGAGTGCTTGAAAATATGTAATTAGTTTACCTTTAAGTTAATATTTTCTTCTATTAGAATTATGATAATTAATGTAAACCAAGTAAGACAGGTTTTATGCATGTAAAATACAGTTTCTAAAAATGTTTGATATATACGGGTAATTATTATACTATAATCATTACAGACGATCTTGAATTTCGGCTTATTTATATCCGACGTTTATTCAGTCATAACTAAGCGTACAACTGATAAATATTTAAATCGATATAGTAAAACTTCTCAAACATATTTCTACCTGATCCTAACATGTTTACTCCAAACATTATCAACGTGAATAGAGTGGACTTTTCTGGGAATTCTGACATTAAAAGTCATTTTTGTTTAGAAGTTTCGGAGGTAAGTATAGCTAGAACTGAATTTTATTATCTACGTCATAATAGAAAAATTCTTTTGTTGCCAAGATTGTCATTTGATAGCTGTGGTTCTGTAGAATATCATTTAGATATAAAATCTGATCTGATTTTTTAACCCAATTTGATATTATATAGGAATCAAACTGTTCAACTTTATCTTCATCATGAATAAAAAATTCCGATAGAATCGCGCACAGTTTAATAATAACAAATTAATTATAATTTTCAAAATATATTTCAGTAAAAATATCATTATTATTGTAATGTCTTTTGAAATACAATTCTGTAAACTATATAGGGCCGTCAATTGTGATACTATTTGAGCTCATGAGATTTTCTTATATTATGGTAAATTGATGAAATATTTGTATTTAGTCCTTAGATACTATCTATAATTATACTTATCAGCTGTTATGCTTTAGCTTATCTATTTATTATATAATATATATTGTATATATATATATAACTTACAGTGTGCCTTTTTTGTTACTAAAAATAAAAATCTCCAGACTACGTATTGTGTACAAAATTTATTTCAGATTTTCTAAAAATTTCATATATTATATTATAATGAATAGCATTGGTTATAATATATAAAACTATTTATAGGTAAAGTAAGTTAGAAGCTATTTATAATTATATGGAGTTGTGGAAAGTCAATCTCTATAATTCTCTAACACACAGTTTATATATATCTCTCTCTCTTTCTCTGCCTGCGGTTTGTTGTTTTATGCGGTGACGATTATATTAAAAGAATGTTATATATAGTACACCGCATAGCTCGCCTATATCGTAGCAGAATAAACTGTAATCTAAAATGCAGCAGCAATACTATAGTAGTAGTAACATTAACCACAACAAGCAAGATGTATGATTATATAGAAACTAGCTACACAATTTTTAAATCTCGCTCCAGTACCATTATATGTCTGCCGTTTAGGAAAATAAGACGACTGTATTGTAACGTCCTTCCCAGCTAGTTACGAGCGTATTCTCTCTCTCTCCTCTCATCGAGACGTACTTTTATACCATATCCCACGAGGTGAAGGTCATTCTCTGGGGGTGGCAGAAATCACTACTTTTAGTTCATAGTCAGTCTTGAGAACTACAATAGTAATACTAATAATAAACTCTATCTCCCGAGCATTGCTTAAGTAAGATAGCTTTAATATAGCCGCCCACTAAGAGGAGAAGTTTATATGCGCTTGGCAGTCAGAGGTTTACAGTCCTATTTCTAGACAGCACAAAAGACTGTCTTCTCCCCGAAACGAGCAAGATTTCCCCCTATAATGTGTGATTCAAGTCCTGTACATATTACATATAATATAACGTGTTTGGAGCCATTAGACATTAAGCAAATACAAAGCTGACTCTGTGTGAGATTTCCTTGCTACGAACCTCCTGTTTTCTGCATAGAGTGTACCTACGCAACAGTTGCACCATAGTATCACTTAGAGGCAGTTTAGTTGGACGGCTGGGTCTCTATATTAGTAATGAGTCTTTAAGTCTGACAATTTATTTATAATTAATTGCAACACTATTTTGATTTTGATAAAAGAAACCGGCTTCACCCTTTCCCCCATTCATATTATATGAAAAGATAAGAAAGATTATTAATTATTATGGGGATAACATGATTTCAGACATAATTTGTATCTATGTACCTACCGGTGAACAAAATATGATCTTTTATTTTATCCAACATAAGTTTCACAATTCTTCAGAAAATATACTATTTAAAAAATAATAGATTCCCACAACATTACAGTATTTAAATTTGATTATTTTAAAACTTATATAAATGTTGTGTCTAGAATTAAATACTTTTTGAAAATATTACTGATACTATTGAACTATTAATATTGGTGCTATTATTTTTTCCCTAAAAACGTTGAGTTATGCATTTTTAAATATAAAAACAATCAATTTATTTCGAATAGTATATAATAAGTGTATTCTTTACAATATTCTAATTTACATCTAATTTACACTATAAGGTATAATTAGATTTAGATTCTTCGGTGGACTACCGAGAATGTTATTAAATATTATATACTATGGACGATAATGTTTTGCATTTTACGCATTGTGTACCGAACTTAAAATCTTAACGAGAAGTCACATTTATATAAATAAAATTGACTGTATAATAATTGTCTTGATACTTAATTCTTTTTAACAAATAATTGTATCAAAACTATAGCAGGATTATTTGGTGTTATGGTTATAGTTATTGTGAAAAGTTGTTATGGTATTATATTAAACGTTCATAACGAAGATTTGTTGTACACGTTATATTTGCTCTATTAGTCACTGTGCAAAGTGAGATCTTTCAGTCGCAATATGTGCGGTCACTATTTGTACATCTTTGAGAAACAACAGCTCTAGAGCATATATAGCTAGTGTACCTACACCAGTTTGTGGTTAGTCTGCGACACTTGTATGTTTATATTATATTATTGTACAAAATATTGAAAAGAAAATCTGCAATTTCGATTAGAACGTCGTGCGAATGTCCGGTAAAATGATCGCAACAGCTGAATAATCTACCCGCACCCTAGACCTCAATAACTAACTATATGTATACATAGTGGGCGGGTTTCTAGTCCCTTTAAATGTATAATTATCTATGGGATTTGTGATTTGTAATTTTGGAACTTGCCTAGATATCACGTATCTTTAGTCTCACATTTTATAGGACGTCGTTATTCTTATTATAATCATGTAGATTTATGAACATATAGTGCATAATATTATAGAGGGCCGCTGACATAATATATTATAATAATTTTGACAACGCCCAGTTGATAGAATTATAATTTTTAAATCGACTATCTTTTGCAATCTATCCAGCGGGCTTTATTTACTAATGTCCAATCGTCACTGTCATTCTAATCTTCAATAGCCACCTCTATATTATATGTGTATCAAAATACGTGTTTAGATAGTGACAATAATTTTGACATGTCATAACAGTATTCAAAGTGTATCGCTAGGTATGACATTTGTCTTATACTTTTATAGCCCAAAGTTACATGACTGTTTAATTTATATATAAGATTTTATTTTATGTATACGCTATGCTAACTATTCTTTTTTAATTTTAAAATATTGGTAAGTAATAAATTTGTGTGGGGTTTGTGCATATTTTCAAAATCTAAATTACAGTATACAATATATACTATATAAGATTGAGTGTCACAAATTAAATTAAATTTCGAAAAATTGTCATAATAATAATTGTCGAATTATATGATGTGATAAGGGGTTTTTGTGAAATTTTTGATTGTTTTATTTTATAAAATTCATTATCTTATGTGCTTTATACCATTTTTATTCTGTCAGGCGCACAAGAAATGTTCAGACCGCGTGCCACCCGATTGTCTACCCGATATGAAACGACTGAAACGGGTTTTCGGAGTCGAGTTGACTGGTCTTGTCAAAGCTGAAAATAGGTATGAAAATTAGTTTTTATATTTATATTACAGTGTTTTAGCATAAATTTGTATGAATCGATTTTTCAAAATACATAATCATGTGGTTCATAAAATCTTGGCCAATATACTCTAAAATATTGTTGATGCGATAATTTTCAATGGCACAATGTTACATTTCTATAGATTGAAGAATTTGTGCTATTGTATTTATCTTGCATTCAAAATAGATGTATGCTAAGCCAAATTATTCCAACTAGTTTCTTTACTTGTTAATGAACAAACGTTTCTCATTTTAATTGTGTTAGACATTTGTTACATTGGTTTTTAACTTATTAAGTAGTTTCTTAGTCATATTCCCTCCCCTCCCTATGCATGCCAATTGAAATTTAGTGAATAGTGCTCATCATTAGAATACAACAGGCACAACTAATTATAGTCCACTTTGAATTTAAAGATTTGTCAATCACCTTATAGAGGAATAGTTTCATCCCGTCCCCCAACACGTTATAATAGTGTATCTAAGTATACGACGTATTCCGTTGCCATAGGAAACTATAAATCCTAGCACTGAAGAATACACTGCTGTTGTAACCTTTTAAAGTCATATGTGATTTGAATAGGTTGGTAAGTACTTTTCTTTTTCTTTCATGACGTATACTAGAAATCAGTCGAATTTCGTTCACCCATTCTCAGCGTGTGTATAATGAGGGTCATAAGGCAAGCATTACAATATTGTGTGACTTTTGCACCTAGAATCTGTATGTTTAACAAATTGCCATGATCTCCTCAGGGCTTTTTTCGTATAATACTCGTATAGTAAACGTGACATAACATCTGTGGATCATTTGTGTCAAATTTAGTTCTACTTTGCGGTAGGTATTTGCTTACCACAATAATATATATGTATATATATGGAAATCTTTTCACTTTATAGTCTTAGTAGATGCATAGTTTGGAGAGTAGCCAAACCTCAAAATCCATGTTAAGAAAAAGTAGATATTACCGGACTTTTTCTATACCTGTGAATTTCAGTATGTATAATCAGTATAAAAATTTTCAGATTAAAAAACTTGTGCTACAAATTTCATTTTCAAACAGTTTTTTGTCTAATAAAAATTGTATGAAATATTTAGATTCTTTTTGTTAAACTTTTATTATTATATTATAATATTATATAATTATAACATGGATTTTCCAAGTACCTCCTAACACGTAAACGAAATAGTTCTTAGTAATACAGTCAGCTATCTCCACTAATAAACGTTCTGATATTATGGTTTACCACAGCTCTATCTGCGTTTATATATCCGTGACAAGTGATATCCTACAACCAACGATAGCGTCTTTAATATTTATGAACAGTCTAGTAGATCACTTTCTTCCTTCCTATATCTAATAGAATACGCGGAACCTTACTTTTCGATCGATTCTCTTAACTGTAATGCATAAACATGTTACATAAATAAACAAATAATTCAGTGTGTATTTTAAAAAGTTGGAAATAACATTCCCATGACGACATACTAGAGGATAATCTGCTTCACTGTAGTATATAATATAGATCAATCAATGCTCGTCAACTAAGCTGCAGTCAGTTGTCATTTTTGACAGTTTTAATTTGGGTTTGGCAATTTATAAAAAAATCAAATAAAATGCGAACTACTTCATTGAACATCATAAAACTAGAAGTATTATTATTGATATAAACTGTTCATGGGAGTCACAAGTGTAGTGTTGTTTCCAATGTGATAAGCAAATATTATAACTCAAAGAAGTTAATTGAATTATTCTGTTTTTATAGCATTCTGTTGTTCAAATTGCATCCCAAATATAATTTCTATTACTCTATTGAAAATCATATTTTATAGCCCTTATACAGGGTATCATGTATTTCATGTATTTAAAATTATGTACAAATATTAATTCCGTTGTGTATTATTTTAATATTGCACCACTTATATGTAATATTCAAAACTATTTAAACATTTTTGTTGATTCATTACTCTTTTTTTAGTTTCATTGCTTTTTTAGTTTCCTTTTAAAAGTATTCCATTAATTTTTATTTTTACTAGTATTTTAAAATGCTATTTTATTTTATAAAGATAAACATAATTTAACGCCCGATTCATTTCTATTGTTGATATGTTCATAATAATACGGAAATTAACAGTGCATAACATTTATTGTAAATCACTGTCATTTGATTAATCAATTATATTGATGCATTATTTAAGTTTTTTGTGAAATGTGAATTTTTGATACTGAAGTACAATCGATAATAAATTGAAACCATTCAACTTAATTTTGTTGAACTTGCTTATAGTTAGATAGTTAGTATTGATTTTCCGACTCTGTATCGATTAATTGCCTTCCCCTTCCACTCCTATCTCCCATTCTCCAATCAGAAGTGTCCCACAAGTCCTCGTGAAGTGTGTCACTGAGATCGAGCGGCGCGGTGGTCTCACAGTGGAGGGTCTCTATCGAGTGGCTGGTTTTCATGATCACGTGGAGGACATCAAAATGGCCTTTGACAAGGGTAAGTAACTTTTTTGGAGACATACCTACCTTTTATATGTACATTCCCAATTCATTCCTTCAATCATTTTAAACTCTATGTATATAATTGTGGTCATTTAGGCAGATCAGTTTTTTTTTCGAATATTTTTAGCTGTAGTTGTTTTTCATCTTTCCCCATTTCCTGTATTTAGTTGTATTTTTCTAAAAATTATAAAACGATTATTTCGTACTTGATTATTATACGACTAATATAACCAAAAGTGAACGTTCAAAGTTACCGCAAAACATTTTACCTGATTTTTTAAAACTTATAATTACATTTAATATGGATTCCTTCATTAAATAAATTTACATTACTTCTCTTAAATGACATTTTCTATATAAATTGTATAATGTAAATAATAATTTTGCATTAGCATTTAAGAATGTATTCCCTCGACTGAATCATCATACATGTCCTTGCTTATATTATAATAGTGAGTATGCCATTATTGAGAGTGACAAAATTTAAAAGCTAGAAGGTATTATTTATTCTAACAGTAGTACTTCAGGCTCAGCTTGACATCACGAGATGCTATTGACTACATCATATTTTCTACATTCTGCACAGCATTGATGATAATACAGTAGAATAGAATAGTGTCTATTAGTTCCGTCACTGGCTTCCTGTGGCTGCTCAGCATCATTCTCTTCCTATTGTGTACCTGGATGACATGCAGGCGGCTGACTGATAGGACGCCGTGTGCGACACAACTATGAAAAATCTCTGTCTGTCTGTCTGTCATGTCAACTAGTGTCACCCACTATAGGGGTCCCTCCTATAGGAAAGAAGGGGACATACTAGTCTTACTAAGTACACGGCCCGGTCTCTTTTGTTAAATTTATTATATACATACATACTGCCATTTTAAGACTAAAACGCTTTATGGATTGTTTAAGTATGGACATCTATATACCTACATATTAGTTACTAATAGTATATATTATTAGCTAATATATATTGTGCCAAGGCCACCTTGATAATAAAGGTGACCTTGATAGTAGCTAATATATAGATGGTCCATGGTCTAACCAAGCCAAATTAATAAAAAAACAATATACTGGTGACCCCCCTACCCTGCTTAAAGGCATCAAAACATGCTACTGTATTATGCTGTGTTTTTTAATAAAGGTATACATCGGATTGCTTTATAACTATTGTAATAGTTATATATTGTTTAAATGAAATAAATACAGGTTTCCAACACACTTGGAATTCCAGAGATTCCCAAGAAGTCCAAGACACCGTTTGGCGTTTAATAAAAGACTTCTAGCTCCTAAAATGCCTAGGAGTCCTACAAATCCCGGAATTTCTAGAAGGAGACGTTTAATAAAGCTAGGAGCTAGGAGACTCGTAGAGAACAGTAGGAGAGATTTTTTAAGAGACAGTGTTTAATAAACTAGGAGTTAGGAGTCTCCTAGCTAGGAGTCTATTTCTGACTATACTTCAGGATTTTAGTAGCATCTGTTCAATAAAAACTAGGAGCTAGGAGTGAATTGCGTCGTTCAATCCTAAATTGTGTCAAAATTTCTAGGTACCCTCTTCGATACCTCAATTTTCTAGAGGTAAATGAAACAGCAATATTATTAGTTATTTAGTTAGCTTTATTAACATAAATGTGTATATTTCTAAAGTTTTGTGAAGAAGTTTATGTTGTACACTGCCTGTACTAAATCCTCTGTTAATCATGTAAGGTATTTAACCCAATAGCTCTATACATTGCATGTGTGGTATATGCATATGACTTACTTGTGTGTTCAATATTGTTACTGATGAAATGACGCCATAAATTCAACAATAGACGCATAGCTTCTCTGTATGTAAGTAGACAGTATTTATAACAGGTTAACAACAAAAATATATCTCATGTACATAATAAGTTTCAAGTCTGAGAACATCGCTTTATACATAAAATAAAAACCAGTGCACTTTATACGCTTTCATTATGGCGTCTAATAAACAGTTCATCAATGTAGTATGTCAAAATTATTTTATGAAATGAAAAATTCTAATTATTTCATATCGACAGTTCATCTATATCTCCACTTTTTTATTTATCCTTTGAAGTGTCGATATATACCAATTCTACTATCATTAATCAACTTAAAGCGAGATGATGTTAAGTAATATGAAATGGTTGGAACAATAATTACTCCAAGGATAGTTTCTAGGAGGCCTATGAGAGTAACAAATTTTAGGATTCTTTTATTGAATGCTCTCATTCAGGATTCCTAGAAAAATGATTCCTCCTAGCTCCTCGTTTTATTGAACAGAACTAACTTCACACCAATAGGTAGGAGACTCCTAGCTCCTAGCTCCTCGTTTTATTGAACAGAACTAACTTCACACCAATAGGTAGGAGACTCCTAGCTCCTAGTTTTATTAAACGGGGCCCTGGAAAATAATTTAAATATCAATATATTGTTATTAAAAAATTACTTATCTTTGTTTTCATTTGAAATTATTATTCTCAGATTTTGAAACTTAAAACGAGTTAATCCTTAACCCTACGTGTTAGAAACTAAGCAACGATATAATATATTTAGTAACGCTATAATTATATGTATGCAAGTTATACTCGCGTTTTTATGTCATTTTGCTGATGTTATTGTAAATTTTATAAATATAAAAGTATATAAAATATAAAATGCCCAGAAAAATCATATTCAGAAAGTTGTAGGAACCCTGTAAATATAGATGATTTCTTTACTAAATTATACCATAGTATTAATCTTTCATCGAACTTAGTCAACCGCTTATTAGTATATTATTGCGTACTATTTATAAAAATAACGAGTTTCTCTTAATCATATGCCGACTATAATTTTATAATTTTCACTTTATTATTAGATTTTGAATATTTTTTAAATACTTGCTTTTATAAATTATATCATTATGAACGTTATTATTACTAACATGCAATAAGCCTCTTTTTATTATTAAAAGTAATAATATTTTAGGCATCTCAATATTGTTTGCTATCATTTTAATATATAAGCTGAAGGCATCACATCATATTTTTCATCGACAGCTGATAGTTTGCAATCTTCATTCATTCATACACCAGCGTTGTCTTTTTGTCTAACATCACTACTGTGCACATAATTATGTACCTACATTGCAGCTTACTACATTTTTACTACATAATATGTAAGCGAACGGTGGACCAGTTTTACATTGTACAGTATATGGTATTGGCCACCTCTTTATAATAGCTACATAATTTTGTACTAAAGTAGTTTTTTCACACAGAGTGTAGGCATAACTAGCTCTATTGACATGATACGAGTGACTCAGATTACTAAAATAGTTGGCTATTACTATTATGTATATATAGATCGCGTTGTTGAAACATGTGTAAAATGGCACATTATCTGCTCTAATTGGATATTAAACTGTTGCTACATTGGTCAAACCGCGCTGTACCCTAGCCTCAGTACATCGCTTCTAAGTTTCAATTGAGGGACTATTCAGTGAAGTGTAATGTACATGTATAGGAAGGCTATAGGTTCTCTAAAAGATGTCTTTTATATTCTGCCCATTGGCCGCCACGTATATTTGGGTAAATCTCGTGCATCGCTTTGAAGAGATAAACTAACCCAACATACAGAGCCATGTACGTAATTGTACGTTTTTCATGCACGTCGTAAATTGCGATATTGAATTCGTGAGCGTCATGGTATTTTCTCTGGATTACAATATTCATCATGTACATTGTGGACCTTTTTTATCGTAAGTATTAATAAAAAAGAATTAGGACTCTTGACTTCGTAGTTATTCGTGTGGTAGCTATTCTTTTCAAGACTAGGCAGATAAGAATATGTACTGAAATATTTTTAAAGTATCTACTGAAAAATTGGGAAATATTACGTCGTAGAGTTTTAGTTGCGTTAATTAAAGCACCTATATTGGTAATAAAGTATTAATAATACGGTTCGTTAAGTCCCCTATAATATAGTATGCGACTGCTGTGGATTTTGATGCGTCCATTATATTTGTGTGACTCAGACTTCAACTGTAGCACTCAGTAAGCCTCCTTAAAAGTCTAAGCTTTTTCTTGTTTCCTTTCTATACAGCGCCTCTCACACCTTCACGCTTTCTTTAATTTCGAGATCCTTGGCTGATTTCTGAAATATGTTTGATTGATTTGAAAAGGGGGCGTCTACCGCAGGGTTGTATGAATGAGTCTTAAGTTTACCCGAACGCCCGCCTCCTCTCCCCCTTCCCCCATCTCTCTCTCTCTCTTATTGGTAGCGCCAGGCAAGGACTAGACTAACTTCTTAGAAGTCAGCTGTGGTCGTATGGATTTTTACTAAAAATCAGCAATTAGCAGCGGTGTAGAGTGACAGTATGTCAGTCTCTGGATGACACCTGTCATATGATGATAGTAGTGATTATTTTACCGCTTTTATACGTTCTAATGTTCCCTATTCTTTATAGCGATTCAATTTTATTATAATTTTACGTATATATTTTTGAATTTTTTTTCTTTCGCTAAACCCAACTCATAAACATTAGTAAAAAATTAGGCTCATTTGAAGAATATAAAGAACACAAAGAATACAAAGTGAAACTATTTATTGGTTTTATCAATTGTAAACAACTAGCTTACATTCCAGCCTGATAAGTAAGTTTTTATCCCACATATTCAAAAATTCTTAATTAATGGACATATTATTCAGCGCTGCTCCAGGTTTCCTTTTCCATATTATAGCAAGTGAAGAGATACTACGAAGTAATTGCTCGTACGAGTATATTCCCCATATTTTGTCGCCTGTAACTTCCTCTAAAATAGAAAACAGTTTACCTAGATCTTACAATCTATCAAAACTAACAGCTTTATCATGTAAGACAATCGGGTCAAACCAAGTTTATACTTGCCTAAACTATTTTCTATCACATTCAGAACCATCTTTAGTTGAGGCCTTTTTTTCTCTCAGTTCTTAAAGTGATATTCACCCACACTGCTCTTTATAAACAGGATTTTATATCCAAACATATTATACACACAAAGTCTGTGAAACATCAATTTCCCAACTGATGTGTATATATCATTTTATTTATTGTGTATGTGATGCCTGACTCTAAGCATATTGATCAGATCATTTTCACCCACTCTCCCCCATCCAACTTATAATCTTATAGTAAACTTATAAACTCCCGAGCCTTCTGCTTCAGCAATCGTCGTTCATATAAAATGTCTGGGATCTTTAGATGTGGATAGTGGATTACATTTAATATCCCTCCCTATCTTAAAATATAACTCCATACAAAAATCTATTCATCGGAAGACTTGATTCTTTATCTATATATTACAACTCTTTTATAACTAAGAGTTTATATATATATATACCTATATTACTGTATGTTGACTTTACATTGTTATTATTTGACTTGTGTGTATATACCTAGAGTAGTTTATAATGTATACATAACTCTAATCTTAGTAGCCGCATCAACCACTCAACCCTCCCCCCCCGTTTTTCTCTTTAGGTCATCTCACTTTATTTCCTAAAGAATGGGAGAAAATGTTGCGGTTTCTTATGATCTATATTTATCTTAGCTTGGCTATCTGATCCGACATCTCATTTGCGATGTTTGTAGTATGACATGGTTAAGTCAACTATCGACTTTGAGGTCAGATTGAGATTCCATATAACTAAATACAACACACAATTTTTCCCATCTAAAAAAGCCTAGAGAGGTTTTAGGTATATAATGCATAATTTTCTCTGTTTTCAACCAATCAATTTGCTACTACTTCCTGGTTTATTTATTTAAAGTTGATTCAGACAAAGTTATTATTTATTACAAGTAGCTGGAAATGTTCAAGTTAATATAACCAGTAATTGGGTGTTTAAATTGTTATTTATTAAATTACATAATTTGTAACTGCGCTTCAAATGGTCGAGCACATTTAATTGGTCCATTTAACAAATAACAGTAAACTATGTCATAGTTTATACTACTAATAATTACTTCATTTTTGTCCACTCATAAAATCAATACAATTTATTAATTTATGTTATATATAAATGCCACTAAAAACGATCCTTAAGTAAAGTGCATTTTTATTTTTTTACTGAAACATTATTTTTTCAGTTTGTGTCCACTTCGCTATTGATTTTTTAATTCTTCTTTCTTCTGTGTGTTTTCTTCGATATTGCAGTTGGTCCAGGTATGTACCCACACTCCCCAATATTTACCCCTAGGTTTTTAAAATTGTTTACTTAATCCTATCGATCAAGGATAATGCCTATGTACGTTAATTGAATATTTGAGATATAATACGTACAAACTACTATTTCTTTACTACTTAAATCACAC
Organism: Invenusta paracnida; assembly: GCA_036023295.1. Taxonomy (NCBI): domain Eukaryota; kingdom Metazoa; phylum Platyhelminthes; order Proseriata; family Coelogynoporidae; genus Invenusta; species Invenusta paracnida. Next base: position 26,575 of record JAYRBW010097803.1, on the reverse strand, counting down.
TACCAGTTTTCTGAGGCTGCCTATAGCTTTAATACATACATCTTGAATCTATCAACACCTTTGTTACAAGCGTGATATACATAATTCTCACCATAAAATGTCCATCTTTTTAACCAATCTCTATTGTAATAATAATACATGTGTAAGTTTTCAAAACCTGCCAAAAGCATTCTTAATTTTCGAAGTTGATTACCTACCTATAATAATTGTCATGCCTAACTGCCCTAAGGTACTTGATTCGTGTAATACTTTATTAACACTTAATTAAATTTACTTGTTATTTACTGCTTTCTAGCCATTGTAGCATCACTTTTTATTCTAAATTATGAGTATATAGAGGTATGTTTAACGAGATTCTTTTGAGGTATATGACACTCTTTAAATCTTATTTTTGATTTAATTGTAGATTTTACGCACACATTTAGTTTTTTAACTAGTTTAGCTCTTGTTTTTGGGTATACTTAGTTTTGGTGCTTTTGAAGCAAACACACCAATATTTTCTACAACTTTCCTAACCACAAAAGTACCAACTAAAATAAAATTTGAAAGATTTTTTGTAATATGGTAAAGTAATCATTTTTTATGATTATGAAGTTATTATGGCTCGTTATAAAATGGAATAGATCCACATTGTAGCAACATACACGCATGGAATCATGTTTGTATAATTAGCATTCATCGTGTGAGTATTGTCTGCAAGTGTTACTTTATCACAAATAAGTGTTCCATGTTTCTTATCTTCCAATTTCCGACTAAAAATGCACCTGTGAAACTAATTTTCTTCTCTTTTCTAAACCTCCTTCACTAGACTCTTATATATAAGCTGAGTTTTAAAATGCCTTACGAAATGACTGACATCCTCATGATGAAGAGCAATTGGCTCTAGGTATTTATCACAAGGATTCTTATTCTGATAGGCAAGATTCATAAACGAATCGAAGCACATATAAGGCCAAAATGTGTGGAAATTAGCATGGATTTAGGAGACTTGTCTTTTGTATTTACTTGAGCATAATGGAATTAAGTGGTCAATATACTTGCAGAAGTTATAAGATTTACTGATCTAACTATGCCCATCAATATTTTTCTTAGACTTTTAGGAATTCGAAGATATTGATTGAAGTTTTTTTTAATTTAATTCCACTATAGAAGGCTTTCGTTTTTAACAAGAAAATGCAAATTATTTACAGTTTTTGTTTCTAAAACATATAATAATTTGAGTATGCTGCTCATATATGGGCATTTCAAAGAATGTAACTTTGATATCTCGCAGACTTGTACTCTGATAAATTGCTTTCAAATGTGATAAATCATTATCCCACGAAATTGTTCACTTCGCAGAGGCATGCTAAGTTATTATTTCTAAAAAAAGTGTAAAATTATTATTTCATGACATAATTGTTACAGCTAAATTTTGGTGTTGAAATGTTATTTGAAAATATCCTTAAATGGACGTAGTATTTGGCGTAATTCATTCTTATACAAGTATACAAATTAACCCCATGCATGAAATTAATTTATAGGTGTCGTAATCACAGAAATTAAGTGTATAGTCGTGGTGTTTATACTACATATTATGTTCGGCACAAATATTTCGAGTTGGGAAGAAGTCTGCACAATTTCAATGTCTTTTGTCCCCCTTATTTTTCTAATTATGCACAATAATGACGTTTATATATTGTAATACTTAATTGTATATACCTATTATATATTGTACTGTTGTGTTGAGAAATGTGACTTGTTAATACTTTCTTTCACAATGGGTAGGAAATTAATTGTAATTTTTGTGATTAATAACCGAAGCATTTAAAGGAGGTTCATCTCAAATATGCGATGGTCATTTCAACGTGATTTAATCAATTATTGCTGCTGCTTTATAGATGACACCTGTTTAAACATGAACTAAATTAAACTTTATTTCTCAACTGTTTCCGGATATGCGTTTTCGTATAATTCACACAGTTCTTAATTAAATATACGTTTAATAAAGAATAATAAATTGAAGCATGTACATCATTTATATAGATATAATACCATATTTTATCCTAAATACTTGTAAAGTGCAATTTGGTTATTTTCATATACTTCTTATACTTTTCGGTGACTACTATATATTTATTTTACTGTTATAATGTTATGTTATATTAGTTTGAATCGCACGAATAGTAATGTATATCTGGTATTATATTGAAATTCTAAGTTTGTGATATTATAAATAATTATTTATATGAAATATAACAACTATCTATTTAATTATTTTATTTTGATATTTATTTGGTAGAGTATGATTGGATTATTTAAATCATTCTAAAGTTTATATCTCTTATATTACAAATCTTGTGTACCATAATCGCAATATTATAGCACCTCGTTTTATAATGTATTTGGTGGTATAATAAATCGCTTGCTCTATGCGATAATGCGTATAATGATGTTAATTCTGTTATTGATATTTTTACAATAACTACTTATACCCAATATTATACATATGTTTACATTGTATTGTCTTTATATTAGGCCATAATAAATATTGACTATTTCAAAATATTATACTCCCTCTATACTTCAATTTTAACCATGATCTTTATCTGGAACTTTATAGCTACTCAAAATTGACATATTAAGTTGGTGAAATACTTTTTTATATAGAAGGCTGGCTAATTTTTACTGTTTACTTACTTGAATATACTTAAATATTATCAAGCTTCAATAAAATTATAAAATATTTTCATTTAGTTGTTCCAATTTTAATATGGTTATGTCATATTTATGATCCCATCTATTGATTGCCAGAACTCTTATTTATGATAGATCTGTATGCTTCTCTGTTTTAGTTCAAATATAATTATTACTTATTGCGTTACATGGATCTTGACGTATCACTTTGTATTTCGCTTTTTATATACCTACCCAATTATACATAGTTTATAATTTACATACATCCTGTAAGTTTATTAACTTTTTTAAATTCTTGTGTAACGTTTGAATTTTCATAATTTTGAAAATTATATATATATGTATAGATGATTGACTAAAATTAATATACTTGGATTACTACATTTTTTTAAATGTAGAGAGTGTTTATACATTTTACAGCGAATCGATCGTCTTAACTATGTAGTATGATATCTATACATCTGTCCATTATGTGTATTTTCTAAATATATCTTCTCAGTATAAATAATATATTGTTTATCGCAAGTTCTTACATTCTTGTTATATACATACATCAAATATTTGTATTCGTATTATTTATTTATTTACATTATCGACTAGGTATTTACATGCCTATAAATTACATTTAATATTGAACACTATTGATTGACCAGAGGTTACGAGGAAAATATAAGATTAAAATTATACTCTGAGAATACTGCATTTTGCTTATTCTCAGTGTTATTTAAATTTAGGTTTTTAATTGACAGTTCCCTTTATGTAAACAATTCCTTAAAATAGTATTGACTTCTTCAAATTTACTGAATTTATATTATATTTCGTTATACTATGTATAAAGGTCCCATTATTGCAGACTTGATAAATATTATGTAAACTATTCTCACAAAATATTTGAAAGAGTCATAGAAAACAGAAATCGAAAAATAGTTTTACTGGATTGGTATTATTATTGATAAAATTACTAAAAGGGACTGTGGTGAGTACAAATCAAAAAATATATATGTATAAATTACTTTAATATACCTATTGTGCATATAATACAAAAATAGAGGTAATATTGTCACTCAGGATTTGATATGATATCTTTCTATACCAATAATGCAGTGCTCTTTATCTACATTTAATTACTTGAAATGATTGGGGATAAATATAACAAGCTGCGTCGCACACTATCAGAGAAGCAACAGCTGTGTCATATTATTTTTCCGAGAGTGATAGTGGAATAGCTTCTTGATTACATAATCTTTGACCCGCGAGTTATATCCCCGATTCTCTTGAGGAATTACCGACGGCGGTGAAAGTATGTTATCTTGATGAATGATCGAGGCTTGTGTTACGACTACTTACCATACATACAGGCATAATCAGTGACACTCCATCCAACATCTACACTGAAAGAAGTTCATTATTTTTGACCGCTCGTTTTTTAACATCTTGATTATACTGTATAGATATACAATATGTTCAATTTATAATGAATGCAATATGACTTACAGCAGTTTAAGACTATGAAGATTGGACCTTCTGTCTTAATATTATAAAGCACCATTGTAAATTCTTTAAGTTCTGTTTCAAGCAGAAACGTGCTAAATCCATGGTAGAATAAGTAACATCAAACTGTGCGTGCATATTAATAAGTAAAACACTATATCGTTGTCTTCGTACTTGGAATGCTCAACAATGTTCTTGGACGTCAAATGACTGGATTCGATTTTTCCTAATATATATTTATACTGTGGTTGAAAAAGAACAAACCGTAAGAGTTGTCCATTTGTAACTTTTAATTAGCTTTGTAATTAATTGTCAGTTTAGATGGAGAAGCCGTTTTTTCTCATTGAATAAACTTTTTAGACAGTTTTCAGACGCAGTTTAGGCAGTGTGTTTCATATGTTATTCACAAAGTTTTATGGCATCCTTGTGCGTAATAAAAGAACTCTTCAAAACAATTGTGCTTAAAGGAATACTTGAACGCTATTCAGTATATTATGTAATTGATATTAAGTATTGAAAGGAACAAATTATTATTTAATAAAATTAATTGGTCTTATATTTAAATGTATTTAAACATTATTATATAGTTTACATAATGGATCTTTTATTAAATTTTATTTTCATCTGTCACGCACTGTCAACAAATTAAATTCAGATCAAATCCTATCACACATTCACTATTAATAGATCCTGTCACTATCTTAACAGTTTTTCAACCTGATATTTGGTGAGTTTATATCCGCCTGACTATGATCGGTCGTAATACATATTATAAGGAACCTGATACTTATGTCTATAGACACAAAGTTCAAATTGATTTCCTGTTGGCTTCCTTGCCAAATTGTCAGCATAAAAGCACGACTTGGCAATGCCTCACCTCACAGCTCAACGACCTACTTCGCCTCTGGACTTCCCCTTTGGCTCTAAAAACTGAATTTTTCTTTCTCAAACTCTATTATTCTAATATTCTTCACAACTCCTCTCCCCTCTCTCTCTCTCTTTACACTCGATCGTGTTCGGGATCTTGGTTCAATAAGACCTGACTTCGTTCATTCATCTTTCTCTTTCCTCTATGTAATATGCGTCTCCCCTGGTGTACTCTTAACCCTCATTCAGTAGAGTGGAGAAAAAGAGGGTGTTCCATCAGCTTCCTCCTTCTGAAATATCGATTAATTGAATATTTCACGAGATGAACTTCTCTCAACTCTGCGGTTTTCCCTCGTCTGACTTTTTGGCAAGCATTTTTCCTTCTTTTTCTTCTTCTTACGTTTGATTGATATTTCTAAAGACTGTTTAAGCAAGCTGCGCTTAACTCAATACTCTTCAGTTCTCTTTCACAATAGATTGCAACTTAAATACATGATGTAAAACTGTCTCACTTGGGACAACGTCGACCAGATTTTATGTCTTCTTTTAATTAGACTTTGTATACATTATATCGCGATAATACAGGCTTTCAATAATATAATAGACATGTTTCTTGGGGTGCCCGTTATTCCATGTGCATAACAATTAGATGTGTCACATGATGGCACCAAATTTTCAGATAAGTTAAAGTGGAAAGTAAGTTTTTTGTGATGGAAAAAACTTGTTAAGGATCTATGTATTCATTTATTTTTGTGTGACAAGAGTATTTACATACATCTCTTTATTTGTTAAATGTTGCGACTTGTAGTTTTTGTAATTAATTAATCGCAAATCCAGTTTTGAAAAATAAAAAGTTGAATGGTATTTTTTCTAATATATTATACAATTATGTATATTAGATAATATATACACGAAATATTAATAACACGATAACAAGATATTTTGTATTTTAATAAATACTCTACGCTCTTAATTTTTTCACTTTACCACTTATACAGATTTTCTAACACGGACAAATTAGAAGAACCCCTCGATCCGTTCTTGTTCTTTTTATCTATTGTGTATAGTCTCTCTAACGATATTTATGTCCTCGGCATTAATTTCCCATAATTCTCCGACCAACAAGTGGAAGATGAAAGGAATTGGAACGGAATATAAAATAATCATTTTATATGAGAGGAGAGGTACGTACGAGCGGCGTTATGAGAGGGAGTGGAATAAAACATTGTATATCAATTGGGAAGGCACTAGAAAGTCGGTCATACACTGGCAAAATATATTATCAGCTGAGAATAATCGAAAGTTTTGTTTCAATGATTACATCAAATGGTGTACGCAGCGGGGGTCTAAAAGAGAATTTAACAACCGACGATTAACTGAGCGATATCAGACTCACATAATATAAGCTGTGAAAATTAATGAGAACTTATTATAGAACTGTTTTGCTGTCTTATTTTAACTTGTATTGATATTCTTTAGTATCTGTCTTTCTGGATTATAATTTTCCTTCTATAATATAGAAAAGCGAACGTCTCACATCAATACGATCAGCCCATAAAATGCTGTTAAACACTATTATATCAACGGATTCGGTGGCAAGTTATACCGCAGATTTCTTTAATCAATAACAGTGAAGGCGTTCTATTTTCATTTCATCGTGGATCTGTACGTACACGTAAAAATATCGACTATATATTTGGTTTACCGCTTATTTGTTTTTCAAATTATCGGTACATTGGATAATCCTTATTGTATATTATACTGTTATTACATATAAATGTATGATATAATATACAAAAAGTGAAATAGGACAAGTTGGCTTATAAATTATCCTCTTTGTACTCGTATTGTTTTCTTTTCATTTCTTTTCTTCTCTTTAAATTGTATTCTATCCTTACTTGTGATAACCATGTTCATTCAATAAACGTATTTTATACCCACATTAATATGAAGCGTTTTTATTCTATTCACGCAACTGTTTAGATTACATAATATGTTGCAAGGAAATATGCAGCAGCCAATCTATGCATATAATTGGAAATAATTTTGTTATTTAATAAAGTCGTTAGGTTGGGTATGCATGTTTTACACGTAGGGCTGGATTGCGGCATTGCTAAGATAGATACCTCAGATTTATTTGCTCTTTTTATCGATGGTATTCTCTTGGGCATAAATATTTAACATTTTCCTTTGACTATTACATATTTTATAAAAACGGTTACTTTTTTTCGAAAATCCATGACATCAAATACTAATAAATGTTTTATCATTCAAATTCTTACTATTAAATGTAACCTTTTATGATTTAATGATATAGGTAGTGTTCTGTTATCTGCCAACGTAAATAGATTTTATAAATCGTTTTTTTGTAAATGTCTACCTTCCATTCCTGTTAAATTTATTGAACTAGCTCCAAATGCACTCTTTGATCAAGAGAGCCTACTCCATATTGTAACATCATTCAGTCTTACAAAATTCAATTTAGTGCGCGCAAAGAGGTATACATAGATTCCATGAGGAGTTTATCCTTTGTAGTATTGTCTAAAATTCAGTATTTGTAAATTCAATCAGTTTAACTCTTTTTTTTACCTTTCCATTTTACTTCTTATAGTCAGTCCTTTACTCGAGAAAAGCGCACGAAAATATGTGAAATCAAACTCGCACAGTGTAGAAACCGTTTGTTTATTGATTGTTTTATTTATAGATCTACCGTTAGATACATCCACAAAACCGTATAGTGCTCTATAAATGCCGATTCTTCCGACTTTAAAATAATTAAAACAACAAGTCGTAATTCATAAAACAGGATGCCTTTTTATAATCCATAATTTACAGATCATGATAATCCAATTTTAACATGCTATAACTATCGGTCACAAAACTAGAAGAATATGAATATTATACATAGCATGTTTAAAACGTAATATCACGATACCTTATTTTGATTAAACTTTATAATAATTGGGTTTTAGCTGGAAAAGTAAAAGAAAGTTTTAACAAAGTAAAAATGGATTTACGCAAAAAGTACATACTGTTATAATACGCTTTGAAATTAATAACAGAAGTGTTATATAAAATGAATCAAAATGAAACTTTTCTCTCACCTCTCATCGTACCTACCCAGACTGTGACTCGGTAGATATAACTCCGTCCCGCTACGAGGATATCAACACCCTCACCAGCGTTGTCAAGTGCTTCCTCCGTCAGCTGCCCATCCCTCTCATCACCTATGAAACTTATCCAGACTTTATTCAGATCATCCGTGAGTTCGCTCGATATTATGTAGCTACTAACTATACCATTGTATACGACATAATTAATAAACTGTAACACTAGTGTTAAATTATGATTCATCTATTATTTAGAAATAAAATTGATTGAAACACTTTAAATAAATTCGTGTAGCATTTTTGTCTAGTTTTGGTTACAGCAATATAAATATATGTCATGCATTGTTTAATTAAGTCTTTTGTAGTATAAATCCTAATTTCACGGCTTCTACAAATAAAGCAACATTTTATCCAAATATAATATAACTTGAGATAAAGTTGAGGTTTGTCTTTTACTATAGAAAATAGCGCTTCTTTATGGTTAGATAATCAATATTCTCTTTTGTTATCCTATAAAGTATTTAATTTTAACCATATTGTTTTGTAAATAATCAATAAAGTCAACCCAAAACTGTATATAGTTAGCGTCTCTTAAATTCACAAAAAGTCATGAAAGTGCTTCTCCAACTTTGTCCATGATGTTTTCTTTGTGTTTTTGTATAAATCTGTAGCATTTTTTACATTTTCCAATTTACTTCTTCTTTTTTTGAGTAATATCGAAACTTATTAATTATTTCACATGCATTATAGTATTTTCTCTATAGTGTTATAATACATATTTTAATCCTTCAACTTATCCTTACACTTAACTAATTCATGACGTCTGTGGTATAGAATCTAGCCATTCCGTATGAAATCTTAAATAAAATGTATAACACATTACCCGCATGTCGCAAATATATATTGTAATACTCATATTTATAACTGTAAAAGATTTTGTAATGTGTTCTTTTGTTGTATAATACATCCTGACTATAATCTATATGAATTCTTATTAAGCAGTATTTACGTAAACCTTTCAATAATATTGTATGCTAGGAATGTGTGATTTCGAATTAGTCTTGCATTGTGTGTCATAAATAAATGTCCTCTGATACATTTTATCAAATGGAATCAATTTATTTACTGATTTTATTATTTAAAATCAACTGTTGTTTTCCATTTTAGATATTTTTTGCCAAACTTGTATTACATAAAACAAATAAAGAAAACGTTATCAGGAATGAGCATCTTAGTAATATTATCAATATCATCTTCCTTCGTGTATCTCCCGGTCATGTGTCATCATAGTAAAACTTGGTGTTTCAAATAGTACTCAAATACTAAAAGCAAATCAGTGAATTTTTCTTCGCAATTGCACAATTATATGCATGCTCTTAAAAATCTGCCATCTAGAAATGTACGTTCCATTAAATTGTCTGGAGGGGGGCTTCTAATATTGATGCTATATGTGATACCAAGTTGGTCGTTAGTGGAATGTCTCCCTTTCTTGGATTTTCACTTAATAATCACCTGTATCTTGAACACACATGTTGCCCTTATGGCCCTAGAATATGTGCCGTACAGAGCAGGCCATTCGCAGCGCACCGTCCTGATAGATATCCTTGTCTGATAAAAAAAGACGATGAATTTTATTTGTATCAATTAGTATATATCTGTGTATTACAATTATTGTTATGATGCATGTATCACAAATGGTAAGTTGCACAGGAGTTTGCTAACTGGATCCAGATGTGTCTTACTTCCTGCTGCATAGGTGAGACTAATTTGGTTATGTGCTGTGCATGAACGGGATGTATTATCTTCATTAGAAATCTTTACTGACACTTCTCCTCGAGTCTTATTCAGTATTATAGGTTTACAATCTAATAATCTTATAGTGTATAATAGGCTGTTATCAACAGGTATACCAGTATCGTGATTATATGCACTGAAATTTAATTTATATTTTATACTTCGGATGAGTTACAATTTTGTGTAAAATATTACTCATATAGAGGTATCTGTAGATTTTCATCGGGGAATCGAAACTTTATTTTTATGACTTTCAATAGCCAAGTATTATTTAGCTGTTTAATATTGTTTCATATTAGTAGTAATATATTATAAGAATTATTGTTATGATTATCATTATGTATTTCTTATTTAATATATTAAGTGTGACGTGAATAGAAGTTATTTCGATGAAATGCTATATAGGTACCTATATAATATATGTGTGTATTTTTTTTATTACATCCTATTAAACTCAGATGCTCATTGTAATGATCTCGGATTTCCTAATGCACTGGTTTTTACCCAATTTACAATGATATAAATTGACTACTGTTACAACAATTTCAGGATTACTTATATTTTTCATATATTATATATCATTATAAGCTCGTTCATTAGTAAACCTATAAATGCATTTTAGTTTTAGACCCTGCATTATTTGATTAGCTCGCCATAAAATCACTTAATTCTTTCCTCGCGTCATCCTTTGCATTGGAAGAAAATTTCCTAACTCATATTTTACAAAATAATAATTGTATATAATAATAACAAGAGGAACAATCTAATGAACTGGCAAGTGTACTACTGAATAACAACATTATTAGAATGGACAATTAATAATTGAATCTTTTTTTTTTCAAATTACGAGTAAATTTTAACGTCCAATAAAAACGGATTCTATTTTTAATCATGACATTTATTCACAAAATATTATGAAAGCTATGTATGTCCGGGAGTCATTTTTAATCATTTTTATTACATGCCATTTAAAAAAATTTTCTACGAAAGTGAGCAAATTTTACTTTTCCTTAATTCTGAAAAACATAACGGTCTTAGCTGTATAGCATTGTCATGATCAAATTGAGGATTCTCATATTTTAATGAATTTTTAATTTACGTGTCTCAACACTTAATTAATAGTTCTACGCTGGGAGCTTAAAATTCTCGTATTACAAGAAAAATAAACAAATAAATGTTATTATATTACAATAAGTAATATTGTGTATTTACGCTTATACATATTTATATATATATATGTATAAAGAGGGAAGACTGGAGTAAAGAATTATATTAAGTATTGTTTGAGGAACATAGCAGTTATGCTTTTGTATATATAGGCCTTTTACATTAGCCTATATTCCTTAGTTTTTAAAGACACAAAAAAGCTAAATACTAAACTTAATAACTGTTTCTAAATTTTAATCATTTGCTAAAGTACGTCATATCTGTTTACAAACTTTTATTTAAAATATTCTTATCGAGTATTCAGCAGCAAGCGCATCATTTATTATACTCGTATATCGTAAGTACCTACTCTAGGTTTCACATATCTTTATCTAGCGTATCGTGGATATAGTTCGACTGGACAATTTTATTTATGGAAACATTCATGATTGTACTTAAATGGTATTAAGTGGTATACTACTACTAAAGTTTGATGGCTTTCAATCTAAACGAAAGTAGACAGCACATTGATGAAGTTAGTCATGGAATGTTGCATTTAGAAAAGCTGCTGAAAGTAATCAATCATTTAAACATTCAACATTTATAGACAGTGTATTTAAATATAACTCTTTTCTGTTGGATAGAATGCTCCCATATATAACGTACATATTATAGATACGGAACATTATTTATCGAACTCTTCAGTGTATGAATTGCTTTCGAAATTACTTTATTTATAACTTATTGTAGGAACATTAGATTTTTTATATTTATTTATTTATAATTGCCAGTGATTAGCAATAATAGCTAACAATATTATCGAAATGGGACGAAATAGTTGAGTTCTACTTCATAATTTTAAATGCTTTTATGTAATTTTCTTTTTAATTTGCGTTTTAAGAGTTCAATTAGCTGTATGATGTTTAACAGAAAATGACACAAATAAAAAAACACTAGTATACATCTAGTAATAGTTACGACAAATAAACGGATTAATCATCACTTTGATTAAAAAAATCTCATTTATAAACTTGAACTTTCCCTACCATTCCTGCAGTTGTTAAATTTCACTGTATATTAGGACGCCAAGTCACTGTATATCCTTTGGTGCAACGCTCCTTGTTGGACAACTTGAATTAACAAATGATCCGCGGAAGAACATAAATCACAATTTCGTATTGAAAGAAACCATATCAAGTATATTAAACTACTTACACTTGTGTATTATTTTCTTTCCAAAAACTGAGACAGTACATTTACATTATTTATGTTATGTTTTATTAAGTTTTAGTTTAAACTGGTAAAAAGTTTCATATTTCCCTTTAGAAAACGCAATGATATGTTGAAATCTATAATTTGGTTAAATAATTGTTCCAACATTTCCTTGCGCTTGACATGGATTCCACAAGTGTGTTATTTGTATTTTTTAGTGCATTCAGCGTGTCTCTACACTATGGTTATGTAATATATAACATGATAACCTTTTGTGCTTTGTGTTCAGGTGACGATAGCAATTGCCCTGAGAAACGGCTCAAAGCCCTCCTTGATATTCTGTGGAAACTGCCCCCAGCTCATTATCAAACACTCAAGTACTTCATGGCGCATTTAAACAGGTTCGTGTCTCTTAAAAAATAAGCAAATTATTGTATTATTTGGAAAAAAATTATTGTATAATAAAGTGGTAAATTAAAATTCATATTATTTAAAACGTGGTAATTTAATGATTGTAACTAAAACGTTAAACATAGTAATATAGGCCGTTTCATTCATATTTTTAACACTTTTTAGGGAATATTTACAAGAATTATAGTTTACAAATATTTCTTTGTAAATTAATTTAGTATGATTGACTTATTTTGTGTAGTTATGTATCAGAAATCTAGTATTTGTTCTACTTTAGTTATTTCGAAATATCTTAGATACAAAAATGATCATTTACAGAACTCCCGGTTTTCATGGGTGTAAAAATTCGCTAGGGTAAATAGCTTTTCGTTTCAAACTGATTATATACAGTTTTCACCTCTATAGTATCAATTATTTGTATTGTCATGTTTCAATAAATTTCGTATTCTTATTGATTTTAGATATTGGGGAACAAAAAGTTACACTTATCTTACCTTATTTTAATCCTTTATTACTTTTCTTGCTTGAAACCAGCATACACTATTTATAAGTAAAGTGTACCCCCTTGCAGAGTGACGGAGTATCAGCAGTATAACATGATGTCGGCAGAAAACTTGTCCATAGTTCTGGCACCCACCCTCCTCAATTCGCCGGACAGTGATCCAATGGCCAGTTTAGTTGGGGCCCAATACGAGCGTTCTGTAGTGGAAACCTTGGTCACTGACTATCACCTACTATTCACCTGATTGACAGACACACACAAACAACATTTATCTTGTTGACCTTCCTTCCTGCCTATATGCTTCTTATTACACATACTAATTAGTGGTCTACGAAAAGCAGTTTTACACAGAATAGGTGCTTCACTTTTAAGTTCTACTTATGCATTAATCATTTAGATTTCTTATGGTAGTAAAGAAAATGGTAAAAATTTGGTAAATTTTAAGAACAGAAATCAAATAATGGTGCACAATTTAATTAGGGGAAATGCTACTAACTGGTTATGTTATTTAGTATGAATTATTCTATTAAATACAAATACTACTAACAAAGTAGTATAACATATTTCGAAATTAAAAGTTAGTTACATAATTGTTTTGTTTATTATGTGATTTACAATGGATTTCAGTACTTCGTGCAATTTATAATTTAGATTGTCTTTTTAATGTTGTTTTATCAATTCGAAATTTTTTTCTTATTTCTAGCATTGCATTTCTGAACAAATTACTTTAAAACGTTAAAACCCGTACAATTTATAAACAGTTAAACATTTACAAAAATTCTCTGCTAATTCATCAATCATATATTGTAGTATTTTTAACCGTTTACTATATGATAAATTGTACTAAATACCTTCTAAATTTAGATATGTCATACTTATTAATATCCTTGTTAGTATAAAAATATTAAATTGTTTACTAAATTAGGCTACGTCTCCGTGTCACTGTTTGCAAGTAAACGAAGTACTGGCTCTGTTTATATACTTATTATTATGAAATTAATTTTACACGAATTGGTATTGTTCAATAAGTTATTGTAGCGTGTAGCATGCATCATGTATTATAAATTGTTTATTTAATATGATAATAATTTTATTATAATATCATATTATCATAATAGTGTTGTGCGTAATATAAGCAGCAACAAAACCCTTATAAATATTGATGTCTAATCTTTCACTAATGCTATAGTTTTGTTCCGATTATTATCCATTCCAAAATCGCACGATGTTAAACTTCAGTAACATATGAATGTTTAGCATTGATATCCTGCAAGTGCAAATTATCAACTCGTTGTGAAATTTAATATTTTACTATACAGAAAGTAAGTAAGCATTCTTCTCACCCTTTTGAAGTAAAACTTTTTTGTAATGAAATCGTGAGTACAGTTATGAATACACAATATGATATTATAATTCGGCAAAAAGGGCATCCTTGTTAATTACCATACAAATCACAACTAAACATGTGCATTCTGTGTAATACACACTATAAAACTGCACTTATTCATAATACCACAATATTATACTGCAAACACACAATACAAATTGTATAATAATCCCTCAGATGCGTTTATTAATATTGTATAAGTCTGCTATTTTTGTATTAATAACTACAAACTTAATTCAATATCTTCTTTTTTGTTTCTTTGTTTCCCCCGAATCCCGTGTCTCCCCCTTCTGCTTTCATTATTACCCTCTGCTTTCTCCAACAAATCAATCAGTCAATCAATCAATACTTGAACTTACCCGTCAGTCCTCCACCTTCTTCCTTTGAATTCTTGGACAAGATTCTTCATGGCCGACCACCAAAAAACTCAAAAACTATGAAAAGTTAGCTTCTATAATTTCAAGCCAAAGAAAGTATTCCGTCTTGTTTTATCGCTAATAATATAGTTTTCTTCTCTTTCTTGCTTTTTTACTGCCGCGAACCACATAACTGACGAAATATTGGCCGAAATTCGATTGACACAATCGCGTGCCTCTAAATTCACTCTGACTAGACTCCTTTGACCGACCTATTTAAGATATTACCTGTAAATGCATACACGTTTATATACATAAACAACCCTCCTGTATTAACTGTCTGATTAATTTCAACAATCAACTTCATTGATTGTCTGAAAGGAACAACCTATTACCTCGCATGTTCCAAAAACATGCCCCTTCAAACTTCTGACTTATTAGATTTATTCATTTCAATATTCATTGCGCTATCGTCATACCTATGTGTTGTCTTATAGTATACTAGTACTTAGTAGACGACGTAAACAATTAAATCATTTACTGACCACCCTAATTTTTGTGAACCAATCTTGAATAAGAAAGCCAACTAGCAAACCTATTTCTTCCTGTTTGACCACCAGACTACTTAACTACCAAAAATTTCATGTGCACTAAACACTAGGCATTGATATTAACTCCTGGGCAACGGTGGTTTTATTCACAATCAATAATTTTCTATTATTTCTCTACGCAGTGTATAACTTTCACTTTCTTCCTTAGATATTATACTGCCAGCTAAAATAGTCACACTCTTTTTCGATGTTTTATAATTTAACACATGATTTGTGTTTTGTATAACCATAGTCCCTACGTTACATTACTACTAAGATGTTATCTCCTATAGTGACTGACATGCGCAATCAATCTTTAAACATAATATTATTATTGTAATGTTTGGGCTCGTGCCAAGAATATATTAGCTTAGGTAAAGGGAATTAAAGGAGGGTGTAGGAAATATGCCTAACTATCTAGAGGAATGAAATGACAAGCAAAATCGTCATGCCAAATTAAAAAGCATAATTTTGCTTCCTTCGTCATGTGCGGCTATTACGTAATAGTCTTCGTACATCGATTTCTGTCTTCAAAGAATTAGGAGATGAATACTCTACGATAATGTTGTATTGATTTTTTCCCCGCCATTCTCATAAAAAATGTTGTTTCTATGTTGCTCTCTTTTAAACTATTTCATTGCGTAACAGCTGTAATTTCATTAATCTGAATTTTAATTAAAATTGACTTCTTGTAAAAGAGACATTTATTTCAATATCTAAACACGAGCCCAAAATTAATCTAAAACTTGCCGAATTATTGTAAATTAGTGTATTAATACATACTAATAATTTATATAGGCGATTTTGCTCATAAGGCATCTTCTTATTAAACAAAGTATTTACTTTTCGTTTCTTTTATTCGCTTATCATTATTATCATATACAACTTTAATTTTTAATTAATGTTATTAGTATTGTTAGCTGATTTTTTAAATTTCTATGTGGAGAGATTATTTTCTTCGTTTTTGTTGCAGAGACTTTTATCCATACTCATCCAACTTCATATAATTCATTATTCCTAGGTTAAACAAAATTTGTTCCTACTTAATACATTATTGTTATGAATTGATTTGTATGCTTTTGTATTCTAAAATTGTAATTTAATCTACTTTGTTGTATGTACATCTCCACATTTGACCAACAATTTTCCAATGAATAGATAATTATTCAATCAAGATATGCTAACTTGTCCACACTTTTATATTAATTAAATATTATTTATAAGCTGTTGGATAGATATTGGTATTTAGACTTCTTTTAAATTTTATTTTAATATTTCGAATTATGTTGTTAAATTTGATTGGTTCAGAGTATGACTGACTGAGCACACTGTATATACCCAACGCAACATGCAAATTATTACTAGCTACGTATTGTATTGATATTCTTGTATAGTGCATTTTATCGTTATGGTTATATCCATTTTCTCACCGAATACAATCCTAATTCATTTCTGTTTACCATATATTCACTATATTTACCTACAAAATACATAACTAGTTCTAATGCATACAGCAATGTGTACAAAAATAGAACCACGTTCATTCCTTTTTTCTTAGTTACGCGCATTATTATTGCTCCATTGTAAGGGCTCGCCAGATTCTGTATATTATTAATGTTATTAATAATTATTGCCCGCGTATTTCAATTTAAACGCGGTGGCCAGATTTGTTATTTGTGTTCGTTATACATATTACATCATTATTCTACGAACTACCTTTTAATCAGGTTTACATACGATATCGATATTATATTGTTATACCCTGGTCCTTTCTTCCTAATCCAGACTTTTCTCAGAGCAAAACTGCTATTACAATATATTATTAATATTATATAATTATATGTATGTATGTATGTATGTATGTATCTAATAATTATAACGAGTAGGTATGCCACACATATATGAAATACTTTATTGTGTAATATTCAAACTGATAACTTGAGAGTACAACACTATATACGGAAGAAAAATCTTCCTTAATCTTCTCTGTTGCAGTGACAGAGATGTATCACCTCTAATATAACTGTCCAAATGATCCAACCTAATGGCTTATATTATATATAGTTGAATACTATACATCGATAGAATATTGTTGTTGTTTTTAAATATTGTATATTGAATTGTTTACTTCAATTTGGTGCAGATATTTTACTGCGATAATTGATAATAAATATTAGCATATACTATTAAAATATAAAACTATTGTCCATTGAATCGACTTTTTATTTATATGTTCAATTTTTTATAAAATATATTCGTGTTTACAGTTAATGTATTTTTGCTAATTCATTACAATCAAGTAAATAATGTTTGTATACATCCAATTAACTAATCTTACACAATTAGGTAATAAAAGTTGTTAAAAGGAATTCTTTCATTCGTGTTTTAATTATTATTATCTAGAGTACTGTTTCCTGATTGAGGCATAAGGTAGTCTATATTTAGGGGTCATCCGTAAATCACATACACACGAGGGACGCTACAGGATATGAACACTAAAATAAATAATATATTATTGCTTTGGATATTCAAACTTTATTGCCAAATAATTAAATTACTGCATATAAAATCAGTTGGGCTGCTCTCTATAATTGATAGTCTATGACAACCTTTAATATGCTAATACCTTAATGATTTAATATTATGTAGTATGATGCTTCAAAACGATATTTTCGAAATAGTGATAGACAATTTCTACATTTCTTAAACCAGGTGGAAGACGAATAACGTTTATATGTAAGGGGAACTAGGGGTCAAAATTTTTTAATTTAAGCGAACATATTTACTTTATAATTAGATGTATAAAAATTCTGATTTTAAACTGTACCCATAGCATCTGATTTTAAAAAGAAATTAGATTTAGTTTAATTAACTACATATCAGAATATATACATTTACCAAATAAATAATTTGCGTTATAGTTCTTACTTGGATTAAATCAATTGAGAGAAAGCAGAAATTAAATAATTTAAATGTATATGATGTTCATTGATTAAAAATAGGTTTCAATATTTTTATTGTCGGTTATCTAATATGACATTATTTCGAGCCTTATATATTACAGTGGTAAATGTAAAAACTTTACATTATCCACCAAATGTACAGTTAACACGAGGGCCTGAGTCATGATTTGATTCTCGCGAAAAAAACTTAAGATACTAACGCGCTAAAATGAATCACCTGGCGCAAACCAATGTGAAGTCTTAATTTTTTGCAAACACGTAGCACCTGGCGTGCAGGTATACTGACTATATTCCCTTTTCATGGGGAGATTGAAGCAGGGTGAGTTGCGAACAGATAATAAATAAAATATCTCAGCAGTTAGTGTTGCTTATCTTGAATGTATATTTTGGGGTATCGTGAATCATATCAACAAAAAGACATAATCGCTAGGTGTACATTGTATACATGCATATCTGTTTTTAATATACACCGAGCTGTGAATATCATAATAATAAAAGTGAAAATAACATTGATATGCTGTAAACATATGTAACATATAGAATCTATAGCGGGACATACTATGATTTGTATAATTTAAAACACTAAATAATCGAGATGAAATGTTCTTCTCTACATTAGTGTAATTTTTCACTTGAAGCAACATTTAAAATTAATGAACTGAAATATTTTAAAGCGCCTAATTTCCTAATCCCTTTAAGTTATATACTTGTTTAGAATTTTACTTTAATTACATTTTAACTTACTACGTGTAATATATAAAAATACAGCTAAATATACTACATACATTACATAATAATTCATTAGTAACAATTAGGAAACTATGCCTACACCTTTAAATATCATTTAAAAATTAACGCTATTTTCACTAATAAAATTATCAAATCCCCATTCAAAAAATGTTAACAGTAACAAGAATATGACTAACCCATTATAATACATATAGTCGAAAAAGATATAAATTAAGCCATAAAAAATATAGCAAAGTATAATATATACAGGAAGATGTATCAGGCGTCAAAATGATCACTCATATGATAATATGACTAGACTCACATATCATTAATAGTAACAATTTGTCTGTTAAGTTAATTCATAAACTGTGTACAAAAATCAAGAAAACTATTTCATTCACAGCCTATCTTAATCACCACCATCACCAGCACCCTCAATAGCTGGAACAGGGCGTGCTACCGCCTCGTCATCGTCATCCTCGAGAAAGGACTCGTTAGAGGCGGCCACGCGTTTGGCAATGTTCTCAGGGATTTCGACAGTTCTCAGACGACTTAACTCCGGTGTTTCGGGCTCGTCTCCAATGAGGACATCTACCACGTGTTCAATTGCGAGTAGCGCGGGCCGATCTATCTCTGCTTTGTGGAGTTCTCGAAGAATCGCGTAGATCCGGAGGTCCCGAATACGAGCACGACCAGCACTTGTGGAGCATAGCTGTAGGAAACGGAACGATGACACACAATACTTAGATAATTCATATATTATTTCAGCTCTAATTCTAATGGACAAATGACTAAGTAGCCAGGGTCGTATTTCTAGGCAGTAAGTTCATATCTTAATAACATCAGACCTAGGCAGCATTCTTTCAAAATGAAAGTATCCAAATTAATTATCTTAAACTTATGTATTTATCATTATTTTAATGACATACATACTTCAAAGTAAACATAATAATGTGGAAACTTTTTACATTATTCTCAGTGCATAGTTAAGTGAATAGAATCATATTTAATAAAATATAGAGAACTATTAATTTATTAATACAATAGTCGTTTAATTTTTTAATAATCTTAATTTATACTACAATCAAATAGCGAGTCAGGGTAATTGCATATTTTATAAAATTCTATAAAAATACATTCAAAAAGATTCAATTTCTATTGTATTACTTCGTAAAATAAACAGAAACATTTGTATATAAAAAGACATGTTAATACAGTCGCCTGATTTTATGTAATATATAATTTTATATGTATTATAAGTTATGTTAGGACTGTTATGATATGGTTTATAAATTCGGTGCTTTATGTGTATGATTCCTTAAAATAACCTCAACAAAGGTCTTGTTCAATATCGTCGTACATAGAAGCAACAAACCTGGAGAAGTGCCTGACAGAGGAGGATCCTGATGTGGAGCTCTGGCTCCCGACAAGTATCAGGGTATCCGGGAGTGAGTTGGAGAGCGTCAGGGAGGCCCTCCATCTCGTCATCTCGGAGGACATCATCGGGGCCGCAGAGGGGCAAGGTCAGAGCTGAGATGAAGTCCTCGGGATGATGGAGCAGTCGGGAATGTGATTCTGGGGGGGGGGGTGTTGCATGCAGGTGAATTGTTACGGAACTATCTACACATAGGTTGTATAAAACTATTCTCCATAGAAATACATATAATTTGTTTTATTGTAGATATAGCATAGATAAATTGACAAGGTGTCTACAGCATTTTTAAATCCAGGAGGAACTATCGAGGTCAATTTTTACATTGATTTTAATTTTGTATACCTAAAAATTTAGGTATGCAAAATAAAAGTCCATTTAGTAAATACTGGATTATATTTATTTTTTAATGTTATATCATTCAAATAAAACAAAGGAAGCATCGAACATCACTACCTAATGACAGCTCAGCATGCCAAGGTCGCATATCTCTCTGCAACCATAATGATTGCGCTTAAGAAAACTATAAAATTATTTCCTCTAAGTGTAAATATTGTGAGCAAAATTTTAAAAACAATATATAAATATATTCAAATCAGGAGATATCCAGGCTTTGTAGACACCCTGAATTTAATTAAGTCGAAAAAAAACTATAAACAATCTTTATTTATAAAAAAAGTGTACTTCCCTTGACAACAATAAGGAACATTTAATTATACCTAACAGATTTCAATTTTAATATTAGTTATAAAATCAATACAGTTAATTAGTGGCTTGCAACCCAAAATAAATTATAGATTTCCTTTAAAAATTCTTAGACTAATTAAATACATGTAATAAAAATTATTATCATGCATTTATAACACAATACGTTTATGTTTTCCAAGCTTTATAGCTTGTTTTAGTATTATATTAATACATTTTAATATGAATGCTTTATCATTGAATACTATTCTTTTTACGTACGCCCAGATAATGTTGTTACTAAATAGTTATCCAAGTAGCGATAATGTGGATTTAACTTAAATAAACAAATCTGTGGCTTAAATTATTTTTCTATTAATAAATAAGCATAATGAATGTAACATTCTTGGAGGAACAAATGGGGGAAAAGTGAACATTAGTATAGTGGTTTGCAAATAGTCCACTTTACAGTCCATAATATCCCCTTTTAATATTTCAATATTATATTAGTTGTGACTACAAATTATATATTATTATAAGGGTATTATAGATTATATTTGTGTGCCAAATACATTTCTACTTTAAAGAAAAAATTGTTATAAAATGAACTGCACAAAATAATACACAAATATTTTATATACAGTATATTACATACTATTTTTAAACATTTATGAAAATAATATTTACATTAATATTAAATTTGTAATAGAGTACAAAAAGTTGTATATACACATTTATAAAAACATTATAATAACATCATTTACACTAATATAAAATGTGTATTTTAACTACAGCATAATTATAGTAATACAGTTTTGCATATTACACATTATTTTGAACCATAACATGATATTTTTACACTAAAAAGAAATGCGTAATAGAGTACAAAAAATAAATACTGCATAATTATAATAATACAGTTTTAAATTTTAAAATTATAACACGAAAAATATTAATCACATCAATATTTACGTTCCATACACTTAAACTACGAAAGATATTCAAGCGTAATTCAAAATCTATTTTTCTCTATAGCTACGAGTAAACATGGGGCAACGTTTATTTACATAAATTATGGATTGAATCATATAATTTATAATCTCCAAAGCGCCGAACATTACCTAATATGGATTTCCTTAAAATAGGCTTACAAGGTAATATGGCCTCGTACATAGGTAGATCTGCGCAATAGACGACGTATCCACCACCCAAAGCGAGGCCTGGTGGATGCTAACTCCTTCTACCTCCAAGAGACTTTAAGATTTGTCCTGGACCGCCACATTGGAAACTGAAACCGGCTCTTCAATCCAACAGAGCACAATCCTACTCGTGGTCTAGACATTCTCAGAGATAGGATTACTGCCGGCACCACCAGCTCCATCCGCAGGCCAGACGCCCGGCCCCAGAGATAGGAATAGTAGGTAAATATGATTCAATCTCATTGGTAACATATGAGAACCGATTGTCGTTTTTTTGAGGTCAGGTATTATAACTTTGATGTAAACCAGAGGGTCTTTCTGACAATTAAGTTGATAACAATGTTTGAGTAAAGTTAGTTTTGTATATAACCTGATTAATATCTCTCAAAATTAAAATTAGGTGACATAAAATGCAATAATATGTTGGTATCGTATAATCATGGTGACTCTATGCGTAATGATGCAATTTTACATGTTAGAGGTTTATACATACCAATAACGACAGTTTTATTTTTAGCCTCTGAAGCTTGTCACATTGTGATATTTTGCATGTCTTTCTGGCCTGTTTTATCGTTTCTATAAAGCTCTGTGACTAATATATTACCATCATCAAAGCAGCAGTTCTTGAAGAGGCCAGCAATGGCCATCCTGCGCTCGGTTGGGTATTTAACCTGAGTAAAGGTAAATAGGCGGCCTATGAGATCGTTGTCCTCTTGGCAGAGTTTCTGGCGAATATGGCTCGATTGGGATAAATTAAGGAGAACCTAAGAAGCAGACATTATTCGATTAGTTCTTTAATGAGATAATATTATCTGGAAGTAAAAAAATTGCGTACACTAATCATTGAGCATCTCAAAAATTTGTAAAGTGATTATTATTATAAAAGAACGTTTCTAGGCCGTATATATTTAAAATAGATGCTATAAATTTCAATAACTACAGATATTTATTTAAATAATTTAACAGCCTGGTCGAGTTGATTAGCTATAACCATAATGTGTTCCTAACTTAATAAAATGTATATAATTGGGTTTATCCATTAATGATCCTGTATTTTTTGTTAATTATTATTACTTGTCTCTCTTACTACAAAATGCAAAACTTGCTGATAGCAGTCACTCATAACGCAATAAGCAGTTAATAATGCAATGAAGATACTAATTGCATTGTAAGTTGTCGAATGCAAATGTAGTATGCTCTCTACTGAATCATGTTTTTCATGGCGAATGCTGCGATATATGAGTAATTCGGAAACTTTACCAAGGCACCTTTTTCAACAGATAGGACTAAAATAAGATAATCTAACGTTACAACAACTTTAACTGTCACACCATACAAATAAGACTAAATTCAGACTAACAGAAAATATAGAACGTCCTCAAAACTGGAAATATACATAGACACACTACACTAAGTTATAAACAGATAACGAGGGGAACCTACTTGTGGTAACTGATCTGTTGAAACCTGCAGATTAAACTTGTCCATGAGACAGATAGCAGCTACCAGTTCGTCCAGATCGATCACTGACACTACGGGTTCCAACAGGGGATGACTCTCACGAGTCAGATTACAGAGGAGACCAGCAGCCAGATCAGCTAGGGAGCAAGTCCGATTTAGGGTCAACTGGCAGAGACTGCGCAGGAAGCTGTCTGCGCTGTTGTCAAGAATACGGCGGAAGAGAAGACAGCGCTCGTGAGAGTTAGTTAGGTTGATCAGACACTTCACTGCCAATGTCGCGATTGATTCTGTGTTGTGTGGGTTGAGATGGGTCACCATAGCAAAAGCAGAAGATTATAAAATCATCCAGATAGCTAATAAGATAGTTACAAAATATTTAGAAAAAAATTCAAATTCACAATTTTTGTAGCAATGTTTATCTCTCAGAAAACGTAAGAATTTTCTGGTAATGTTCAAGCTTTAGTACAATATGGATAACTTTAATGTTACAAGGCATAAGAAATATTTATTAATATCACCAACAAGTTATTGACTGAAACATTTTATTGCGTAATTACACATTAAAATGATACAAAAAGAAATAAAATACAAACACCTAAAAAAGCTTTAAAAATAGCTTCTAATTTCATAACCATATATATGAAATATCTTGTTAAAGTTAATAAACCTACAGGAAACCTACCGCTATTTAATATCCATATGAAATAATTATTATCAATTATACAATGACATTAATACTACAAAATCAGCACATATAGACTACTTTCAACCCAATGTGTATTTCTTAACTAGCTTTGAAAGAATTAT
Source organism: Invenusta paracnida (assembly GCA_036023295.1). NCBI lineage: Eukaryota > Metazoa > Platyhelminthes > Proseriata > Coelogynoporidae > Invenusta > Invenusta paracnida. The sequence goes on along the minus strand of JAYRBW010097803.1, from coordinate 1,755 downwards.
AAATCAACTCTAAAACTCAGAATACAAAGTCTGGGTTATAATGTATGAAACCCACGAGGAAAAATAATAATTCTGATACAATTTAAATAACTGAAACATTAAGAAACACCATTCATGTGTTAGGAACAGAGAAAGCCTTATTAGAACTAAGGTAATTTCACCAAGAAAAGAATGTGCGCCCTAATAAAAATATGCATATCTTACATAAAATTACATTTTTGGATGTTACTAGTAGAAAATCCTGCCTTTACCTTGTATTACAGTAACTTATCAAAAGTTACAAAGAAGTAGTAAACGAAGAAAACAACAAGTAATAACTAATGACCAATGCTTCCACGAAAAAAGGTTGAGGCAACGATTTGACAATAACCCACTACATATATTTGGATTATAAAGTTTCCAATGAAAACTGAGTGAGTGCCAAATGACTGATAATAATTAAAGCATTATGAAGAATTAGCGTCAGTCAATCCAATTATCTGTTAGAAATCTCAATTTGGAAATATCCCTGAATATGTACCTGTAATTTATGTTATTATTAAATTGTTATAACAAACTAATAATATTATTCTCACTGATTACATATATCTGTAACTTATAACTAGTTTAAGTACACAAAAAGACTATATTATTAAATCTGTTCTAATTGATCCCTACAAAATATAAGTTGATAAAAAATATTAATAATTATATTAATTTAAAAGTGGTTTATCTTTAAATTAGTTACATAAATATAAATTCACTTTCTTTAACATAACGTTAGGAGCAAATAATATGAAACGGCAAAGTTATGGTCATTTTAAGGTTTTTAAACTATAACACTTTTATTAAATCTATTAAAATAAACAGTAAATTAAAATTAAAGAAAATCAATAGTTCACCATTTTTTAGTTTCCCCTCTAGTACTGACTGTGTGAAGGCATTGATAACTGCATTCAAGTGAAAACTGATAAATTCATCATCTTCCTCCTTGTCCAATCCAGCTGCTGTCAGTTGAAGCAGCGCCTCAAGATGACTGGATGACACATTCATTGCCATGTCAAATAGTCTAGAATCTATAAGCAGATACATTATTACAACAAAAACAATGTATAAAATAATTCAAGAGACATTGAAAGTCATCTAAATAATCCATGAGACAGCAAGTTGATTATTTCTATGATTTTCAATGTCGAGTGAATTAGCTGGCATAAAACATACTTAATCGTTTCCAATTTTTTATTTCAAATCAAGTGTATTAATAATTAAAACATTGTAAAACATTGTAAAAATTATTCAGATCAAAGAAACAGTTTATGTAGACAAAAATTTGGTAATGAAACTTAGGCTGCAATTGAAAAAAATTAATTGTATATATTAATGTTTAAATATGTATTAAAGTATTATTTATCAAATTAAACTTATTTAATTAATACAGCATAACATATTACATATTAACTAAGATAACTTTGCTATCAATATTTTGTCATATAATAATAAGTGCATCTATGTGATTGAATTATCAAAAAATAGTTCCTTATATTTTATACTATATTAAACATACTAAAATATATTAAAATATTGATTTATAATTTTTGTGTCATCAAATTTTTAAAATTTCTTACATAATCTAAACCTACGGCAGTTAAGGTTGTTAGATCATGCAGCTCATGCAGCTTATGCAAGCAATCTACATACATAAGGTATATTAGAATACCACAAGAATGGTCATTTTTTAAACCGCTACCATTTAAAAACTAATTTATATTTTGAAAT
>JAYRBW010097792.1:0-20077 GCA_036023295.1 Invenusta paracnida | reverse complement strand
GCGATAACCGTTGAGTGGTCGGAGCTCGAGATGGCGGGTCCTTTCGAGGGTACCTTGTAGTAATGAGGAACGTTGGTCAGAATGAGGTCAAGAGCGGCGTCCTTCCTTGTGGCGAAGGGAACAATATTGGTGAGGTTGTAGGTTTGATTGAAGTCTTTTAAGTGGTGACGGAGGTCGTTGAAGTCGCCGCAAATAATAATAGCGGGATTGTTATTTAGGAGGGTGTCCATGCTATCGATAGCGCGGGACATCTCATCGATTTCAGTTGAGTGTTCGAGGGAGGAATTCCAGTGGGGGTGATAAAGAGCACAGAAGAAAGTGTTGCATTCGGGGAGAGAGAAGTAAATGAGTTCTCTGTTAGCTGTTGTGTTAATGTTGTCAATTTTAAATGTGTTGCGTACGTAGACGATGATGCCCCCGCCGGCTTTCGGTCTGTCTTTACGGATCAATTGATAGTTCTCAATATGGAGGTAATCGTCTGGAATATCTGCTGTGAGCCACGTTTCCGTTAGCACAAATATATCTTTGTCCAGCTGGTTAAACAGATATCTGATTTCGTCCATTTTGTTGATCATGCTGCGAGTGTTCGTGAGAAAGATGGACGGAAATTGTTTCTTCTGTTTCGACGATGCTAATAAAATTATGGAATAGGTGCACACTGACAGAAATATACTTATCTATAAATTACACAAAACAATCGTTTACGTAGACGTAATTTTAATAATTTGCTGAATATTTTGTAAAGTGATCCCGCATCTTAAAAAACTCGTTTAATCTATATAATGAAATATGATTATAAGATCGATTAGATACGTTATTATTGAGTGGTTTAATTTAACTTATTTTGAAAACTAAGTTTCAAAACAGTGTCTAGTTACATTTAAACATCCTAAAATTGAGTTTAAGAAATCTCAAAAATGTTTAGATAGCGGTAGGAAATTACTAAACTTTAACCTGCACTAATTTAATCGTTTAATGATTAAAATATTAAAATTCAATTTAGTACAGAACGGTATATAGTAATAATACATATCATATGGCAGTAATATATACTACTACCTGATATTGTTTAATTTTAAAATTTCCGCGAACAATTAAAACTCTCCCCAATGCAACTGGTAAATAAGTCATGATATAAACAAGGTTATCCTTTAAACAAACGTAAACATTAAAACATATTTTCTATGCGATTAACAATACACATAGATACAAATTAATATTTTATACTGAAATATCCGCTGAACAAAAACGAAATAATATTTTTAAGTACCTCTACTCAAAAGAATTACCAACAATAATGAACTTTCTAATAATTGAACGATTAAAAAATTGTGACACAGGAATTATATTATATTTGTGATATATCAAACGCGATATGTATGTGTATGGTCTTCAAAAATCGGTTCAATTTATACAATATCTGAGAAATTCTGTAGCACTGGGAACTTCTACAAAAAACACTCACCATCTTCACCATAACATCAAAAGCCGCATCGACAAGGTCAGTCATGAGTCCAGCTTCAGAATGATCGCGTGCAGCTCGACTTGACAGACGTGATTTAAAGGTTCGATTAACATCGATGAAAGAGTTGAAGGTGGCTGTGAACAGATCCGTCAACTCTTTCCAGTCCTCAGACACTTCTGCTTGGGCCAGCATTGATCTACGAATGAGAGAGATGAGCGGTCAAATTACTAGATCAAGTTACAGGAAGGCTTTCCTAGAAAAAAACGTTTTACCATTTTCATAAATTAGAGTTTATTTTATTACAATTACGTCATAAAAGTCGAAAGAACTAAATTGGTTTGTAGATACTGAGTCACTAATCGATACGTCACTAATCGATCAATGATAGGTAAGCATATTCATCGCTATTCTTCTGCCTCCTCTTGTCCCGTGCCGACGCCATCGCCCTTGACAAAGCTTCAAAGCGGCCACTTCCCCTCGGATTCCCGCATATTTATTTTGTATTGGGAAATTTGATTCCCGCTTCTGCCCTTTCTGACTGGAAGTCTCCAAGGATCTTATTCACTCTATTCTTCTCTGTCCAGTCCATGACACAATCCCACAATCTTATCTTGAAGACAAACTTACTCATTGGGTTCTGGGCTTTCCCCTACCTGTAGAAGAATAGGGCACCGACCTCCGTCTCTCAAACAGATAATAAAAAACAAAGAAAAAATACCATTTTCTAATTATGTTCCCCAGAAATGTGTTGTGAATGTTTGTATGAAACATATAGATCCCTAAAAAATTATAAACAAGGATATAGATTTACATATTAAATCTATTTTTGTTATTTTAAAATATTTTTAATTACACATAAATACATATAAAAAGTATACATTTATTCATTCTCATACGAAAGAGAATTTTTCCAGTTTTCCAATACATTTTCAATTCGCATTGTAATAATTCTAATATTATACGATATATAAATGAAAAAATATAGCATTCATGTGATAATAATTAAATAATATGACCATTTGTAGTATTTACAATATAGCTCAAATGTGGGCAGTAAAATTGTCATATTTCATTTTAAAAAGTATCATAGAAAAATTTCTAACAGAAATCGGTAATAAATCAAAAAGTTACATTTTAAATCGTAGAGAAATTAGTAATACCTTAAATAGTGAAACATTTTAGGAAGCGTAAAAACTATAAAATACACAGAAATAATACATAAAATGTCGCAATTTTTACATAAAAATAATTAGAAAATAATACTCTTATTTTACTAAAGTTACTATATTGAATAATATATAGGCAATATACCTACAACATATATCAAGTGATAAAATGCAAATTGGGTAAACAGCTCATCTAAATTAAGTCTTTGTTTTAAATAATGTATAAAGCAATTTGTATAACAATAAACCTACAAGTAAAAATAGAGTTAAATACAAAAGAATTCACAAAACAAAAGATAGCAAAGATTCTTACTTATTCCATTGTCAGAGACGATACCATGGATTTGCCTAGTTATTCCAAGGCAATAGATACAACGATAATGACAAATTAGTATAAAGCTCTCTATTGTTAGGCTTAGAGAAATCCTAATTTCTGTTTAATAACATACAAGAAAGAAAAAAATCCAAAGTCCAATAATGAAATATTTAAAATAATAAAGAATAGATGAAGTAAGGGTTAGAATATTACAGATTTTTAATATAATCCATTATTTCACTTAACATTATAAATGTTGAATTTGACTTTTTTGTAGCAATAAGAAATTATTCTTGCCTGTAAATAGAGAAATTATATAACATTGAGTGCAAATTAAGGATAACAATTAATATTTAGATCAGTCAACAAATTTACTATATACCTATCACACTCAAATTGAACAGCAACAAATATTTTTAAATGTATATTTTATTATCATAATAGTATAATCGGATATTAAAAAAGTAAAATAAGATGATATAGGTGATAAAAGGTGAAACTAAAAACTACCTCAATGGTCATCATAATCGTTAGCTTATCATTAAATATCAATTCTTTTCCAAATGCATCCTATAATAAATACGATAAACATATAATATATACTGCACATAAAACGAAAATTAGATATTTGTACCTAGCTTGCTTTGTTAATTCCAGTTATACAGAATAATGTATATTGAAGTCAACTAATAAATAATGACATGAAATTTGGAGTACTTAATGCAATAAATTTTGGATAATTCTTTGTTCTTGATTGTGGTTATTAGTGTTCCAGAATAAAACACACATTTCTCACAGTTCGTGTATTACATATTTTATGCAAAAATAAATTTTATATTTATGCAGTCAACATTATATTATGTTACACAATAAAAAGATAGTTTAAATAGTTAAAAATACATATACTTTCATATACATATATATTTATTATTCGGATATTTCAATCAGAAAATAAATTATTATCAGACTGTAATATAGGTAACTGTACTAAAAATTTTCTTAATGAAATTTAATCCACTTTTTTATAAATTCATTTATTTATATTAGATAAAAGTCATTGATTAGCGATAGTTGAAAATTAGTGTAACTTAAAATTAAAATATACAATTATAGAAAATAATATAACCTTTGACATGATGTATTAAATTTAAAAAAATTGAATATACCTAAAACTGTTTTTTAATAGATAAGTAGCAGATAATTTAATAAACGTTTCTTTATATATCTACAATATTTACGTGGTTTTAAAAATATTAAGTATACAATAGACGTTCTATATGAAAGTGAAACAGACATTGATAACCTAAAAAAACTGTTTGATATTTTAAATTCTACTAAATTTAATGAATATATTTTGCTTGAAGTAATTTTTATCACACCACTTGTTATACATTACTTTTTTCTGGTTCATAAATCACTAATATTATTAGTAAAATTTTAACGTTATCTAGAAAATGGAATCTATTATTATGTATAGGTACGTCTGTTTGTATGTACATATTCATGCATAAAATACCTCGTGATTTAGATGAAGGAAGACGATAATATAGGCCAGTAAGTACATTCTAGTTTCTTCAGAACAATGAGGCACCGTCTATCTATAACTAACTCCAAATCAAGATTGGTATTTTTTACTCCATTTGAATAAATGATGACTTTACCCATTAATTATTAAAAAGAATTAGAAGAGGTCTCGCGAATTTATGTGGCAATGTATTTCTCTGCGATTCTGATTTACCGAGTGCGCCTATGTGTATTATACGCGCTACATGATAATCAGGCGATACCCGCTATCACAATACAGCCATGGAATTATACTTACTCATATTAATGTATTATTGAATCATGGATATACCCAATGTTGGTGTAATACGCATGAGAGATAAACCCGAGTTGAACCCATTGGACTTCAATATTGTATTGATAATATGCATAGTTGCTATAATTAAGGATCAGACATGTAATCATATTATGTAATGAAACATTGAAAATGATTAATAAGCATGAGCAAAAGATACAAAATTCCATCTTTTCTCTTGAATATGGTCATGGATATATATCATTGAAGACATTTTTAAACAACTTCAATTTACTTCTTCCCGCAAGCAGAATTATCAAAAAAGTCTACAATTTTTTTTGTTGAGCCTGTTACTTTATGTATAAGACTTAGGTTAAGCACTGTTTTAAAATGTGTCTATTAATGTCTCTTAGAATGTATTTTCATTATCATATAAAAGCTAAGACATAATACAAAAGTAACCACAATGTAAAACTATGCATTTTAACAATGTTATTAATGTTATTATTATTTTTGTTATTTATTTTAACCACAATATCTGTAATAAAAATACAATCAAAGTGGAAAAAGAGAGATAGAACATACAAGAGCGGGAAGTGAACAAACTTGGCAAATAGCATAAATAGAAAAATTAAAGGTAATGAAACAATGAGAGCTGCATATGAGGAAGTCTAAATGTTAAACAATTCATGTTTTAATTTACGCTTAAACAAGGAAAAATTTATTTCGCTACGACACACAGGAGATAGAGCGTTCCAGTGACGGGGAGCAGAAAAGTAAAAACAAACTTGTTAAACTTAACTTTGTTAAATAGCAAAGCTTCTCACAATGTCTGATAAAACACCTATAAAATTGTTTAGTAAGGTATAATGTATTGAAACAAAATATAATATTGATAATACGTAACTGTTAAAGCATTATTGCATTCAATTTATTTCATAATAAAAACTCTAAAGTTTACTCTATTTAGTAAAAGTATTTCTACAATTCTATAAAATGTATTCTTATAATGAATAATGCATTCTTTATTACTTAAGTATTACGAATTATTATTAATAATTGAATACTAAAATATTTTAACTATATACTATTGTTACACATAAATGTGAAAATAACACAAAATATTCATATATAAATAATAAAACGAAAACTTAAAATTGATAGTTTTTACACTAATTACTAATTTTACTAGCGGTATAAAGGAAACAATTGACAGTACTTTTATTGTCAAATTTAATTTTTTAATAGGCAATATTCATTATAGTAATGTTAATAAAAATAATACAAGTGTATATGTTACCTATTTAAGATGTATAGCTAAAGCTTAAAATTCATAAGTTTTTTTCTTTATATTAAATTGTGGTCAAAATTTCCCATTAGCATTATAATTTATTATAACACAAAGTTAGCTGAGCAAGAGACAAATCCTATTATCTCATAGTTAAACTACGATTTCAGACGTATCGTTTAATTAAGAAAAGTCGCTTTTCCACAGATATATATTATACAAATGTAGAGTGCACTGACAAGTTTATTAGTGTTTGACCTTGTTAAAATAACATATAATTCACTGCGTTGATTATATTTACGAACATTGGTGTTTTCAAAGTTATGGTGTGAAAAGGACGGTGCGTGTGTTAATTGAGTGAAGTGATTATGAACTGCTTCAATTTGAAAGTTGAGAAACTAGTACTAAAAATCAATGGGAGGGATAGTGATGCAGTCATTGCAATAAACAGAAGCGACATTACAATAGTGAATCATGACGTTTATAATGCACCAGGCAAAGCTTACTAATGAAACAACATTAACAACTCCTAAATAATAACATGAAATGTACAGTCGCTTTAATTGCTTGTACTTTCGAGATACTAACAAGATTAAAAAGTAATTGAGCTTTTAATTCTATTGAATACAATGTTGAATTATTTATAGGTGTGTATATAGAAAATACTCAACTAAATAAAAAATTAATTCAGTGAAATTGTTCCATCAATTGATAGATAAATAAAGATATTGATTTTTCAGCTAATATTAGATCTAAACAAAGTGTATTGCAGTTGTTTCCTAATTAATTAATGTCCATTATTCAGTTAAAATACGCAGTTTGGATTCCAGTCATTAACGAAGCTAAGCAGAAGTAAAAATTGGGTGAATATTAATCAATTGTCAAACTCCAACCAGTGCTTACTTCAACTCGGAAACAGTCATGGGTTTGGAAGTGAAATTTATTGATCGGTTGAGGGCATCCATGTCAGCCGCGGCCAATGCCGGATTGCTCTCCGCCTTGTACAGGCCACCTCCCGCCGGTACTGCCAACCCACCACCTTTACCGTTAGCAGGTGGTGGCGGGCGTGGTGAAATTCCACCAGTGGTTGCCAGGGCGACTGGGTTCGGCGAAAGCGGCGGTAAACTGCTATCTCCGGCTGAATTCTTCCGCTTCCCGCTGTTGTTTCTATGGTTGCCTTGGTTACATGCATCTCCTTTGTCCTGACTTCCGCGTCGATGCTTCAAGTTTGAGAAGAAGCCGATGATCCCCCGAGAGCGTCTTCGTCCCCCAGAATCCTGTTGGGTTAAAAGTTTTCATAGATAACGAATTCAAATAGGGACACACTAGATCGGAAATTTAAGCAATGAATATCGGAATTTCACAGCATATATTGTTTACTTCTGTGCTTTGTTTTAGCTGTGCTAAGCAATCAATATGATTAAAAGCACTTAAATATTATTTATGATTGTTAACCTCGACAAAATGAAAAGAACAACAAAACTGCTGACATATAAAACTTTTATTAAAAATTGATATATATTTTGATTAATGGATGTATATGATTTTCTCTAAATTGAATATATTGAGAAATATTAAGCAATATAAAAATGATCTATGTTGAGGGAGATGCATATTTATAGCATGTGCTAAATAAAACAAACATTAATTGTAGACCTATTAAAAATAACTAAATATTTATTAACCATTAGTCTCTGCTTTATTATAGTCTGAATATGTTATATCCGTAACAAATTATAAAACACCATGTATACCTATTTCTATCGACATAACATTTAATTATGCTACATACAAGAGACAATTTAAACACATTTTTTTATTTTTGACTGCTAATTTATAAAAAATAGTGAAGTCTACTACGAAATGCTGTCTCTTTCCAATACATTGTAAGATGTTGATTTATTGCATAAAAATGTCATTGCTTTATTGTTTAATATTAACAAATATTAATTATTTACGAGCAATGGGATTATAACTGAGAAGCTAAACAAGACTTTGAATTTATTCTACTATAAACTTACAAATAGATACATTGAACAATATAATTACAAACTTTTCTATTAATGAAAAGTAAATTATTTCAAATAGTAGCTGCGAATTGATATGCAATTCGAGTCCTGTCTATTTAGGTACCCATATTTTCTGTGATAATTAAAGGTTTTATTTTCAGTATGTATGTTAAAAGGGACGCTTACATTACGCTGAGTATACAGTGGAACATCCGGCGAACTTGAATCTCGGTTCAACGACCCTGGCACTGAATTGTTCCTCCCAGCACTCAATGCTCTAGTCTCAGATCCTTCACCACTATTACCATTTAAAGTTCGCTGATGCTGCCTCCCTGGTGCTGGAGAGGGGTTTGGGGGTCTCTGACGATGATTACAATTATCTGTCATAGCAGCCGACTTGTCGAAGAAGCTGCCACAGTAGGGGCAGATTGTTCGCTTAGTGCCTTGTGGCTGGTTCACTCGATTGCTACAGGTGAAGCAAATGATGACTGTGTAGGGCTGGCCTCCCCCACCGGTTTTGGCTGCCATTCTGGTTGATTGATGGCTATTAGTTTTTTCTTTCGTCTTCTACAATGCGTAAATTGATTCCTCTTTATGATTCAATTTGCCAAGTATAATTCCGACGCCATACTGAATATTTGAAAAAGAAATCAAATGAAAACTGTTGTTATTGTTGCATCACCACAAAATAATTTGTAACTTTTTATTTTGCAGTAAAATACGCTATTAATAAAATAATATTTTTTGAAGATTGAAATTTTCCTATGTAAAATGCGAAAATGTTATCCTTGGCATGCCATACTATATACTATATGTTATACTTGTTGAATATATTTATTGTTCCTTTATGTTAATAATAATATAAAATTATAAAAAGGAGTGATACATCAGTTGGCTTAAGCCAATCAAAGCACAACTGTGAGAGTAGCTATAAAATTAACACAGAATACAATAAAGATAGAGCATATAGTCCATTATAATAAAAATGGCTTGTAGATTAAGTTATATTTAAAATATATTTAAATTCTAGGCAAACCCATATGAAATTGCTATTGCAAAACTTGTTTTATTGTTTAAGCTATAGTCCTACATGTTATATATTATTGTAGCTCTCATTTAGCAGTGTTGCCAGCCAGTAAAATAGTAAAATGTCCTACATGTTATATATTATTGTACCTTTCATTTAGCAGTGTTGCCAGCCAGTAAAATGTAAATAATAATGCAGGATAAAAAAATAATGCAGTGAATATTCAATGTAAATAAATGTATATAGGGTAGACTGGGGCGAGTTTGTCCATTTTTTTGTGTTCTTAAATGTGTTTTTTTGTGTGTTAAATCAAGTGAAATGTATAAGTACAGAAGTAACTTTAAGCACTTTATTTTAAACAACGCAATATTTTAAATGAAAGTTACTAATTTAGTTCAAATAATAAGATTTTTTTAATCGTAAAATGTCTGAATTTCAAAATTTACATAGGGCGAGTTTGGGATATTTGAAAAATGTATGAAACAAAGTTTATGATCAGTTAGCACACGTTGATATAGCCAAACAACCTTCATAGGCTCAAACTTTACATTCAAAACACTTCAACTAGTCCTCTGTTGTCATATTTTCAAAGGTTGCAACACACACATCTATATTTACGCGAGTTATTAGTCTTTCCATTAAGGAATTTTAAGTTGAGAGGTCAAATTCATCATTTCTGATATTCTCTTCATGGTAGTTGCTTCTCTCAACATGTCCAAGGCTGCTTTTTTGGGGGCTTTTCTCTTGGTATGTAGAGTGCAGCTACTTAATCAAGTATATTTTCGAAACCAGGATATTCGCGAATTGGTTTACAAACAACTGAACATGTGTGCTAATAAAGAAATAGGTACTTTGTAATGTAAATCATATATATATATAATGCTATTAATAATATTAACAAAATAAGCTACCTTGTATGGTATTGCAAGAATTGTAAAAATCATATATATTTAACACCAACATGGCAGTCCAGCATTATCAATGGTGTCAACTATGGAATTTCATACAATTCTTACTGGTATAGTATCCCCCTCTAAAGAAATAAAGCTTAGCATATCATTGAAGACATTTCCTCAACAAATAAGATATAAGAATACAATTTATACATAATAATTAAAGATTAGTTACATAGTGTACTTTTTAGTAGTAATATGTTGCTTAAAGTCTATAACTCCAGAGTTACTGACATAAATTTCTTGACAACACAAATTACAAAACTCTGTTGTAGGTTTAGTTTTAAGGCTACAAAAAGCCTGTAGTAGGCTACAAGATTTTAAATAAAATTGTAGTGGTTTTCAATTCTTTGCGTACATAATATATACTTTTTCTTAATAAGAAACAAAAACATGTTTATAAAAGAAATATATTTAAAGAAGTTTTATGTCATACTTGAAACACAATTATATCATATACATTGACCATAAACAAATTTCAACTATATACAAGTTATAAAGTGATATATACCTTGTATTTATGATAATTAACAGATTTATAACAAACATAGAAATGACAAAATAAAATAAAAAATGCAGCTGCATTATATATTGCAGGAGTAGTAACACTGCATTTAGGGTGTATATTTCTATAGATTTACTTTTCATATCAGTGCTTTATATTGAATGTAGATTTACTTTTCATATCAGTGCTTTATATTGAATGTAGATTTGCCAATTTAAAAATTGATATTTTTACTGTATTAGCTATACAACCATTTTTGACAATTATTGGTCAAAACAAAACTAGCACAATGATTCAGATTAAATTTCCTATCTAGTAGTAAATAAAAACAATTAAATATCTATGTTTTGGATTAGTTTAACCTGATTGATATATTAGTCTCTAGTTGTATATGTATTGTTGATATATAATGAATATGTATGTTATTAATATTGTACAGTTTTCCAGTCAGTTGCTTTTATAAGTATAAGACACTACTATTGTTTATATAGTAAATTATATATATTGTATTGTTTATTCATAGAATATTTTAATATTAAATAAATAGGGCTCCTGTATATTTTTGAAGCTGGTTTTACTTAGACTTAGTTTCAGTCTAAAATTCAGATGTAAATCGGGCAAATTTATATTGCCTTATCGATGCACACATAGCTATAAATTCAAAAATATGCCAGATTTCTCAAATGGTAACACACTACTATAATAAGTAACTAATACAACTAACAGCAACTTTGGTAATAAATAATGTACAACAATTTACTGTTTTAGTACATTCATTTATGCAATAAGTTTGTGAGTGTTACAGCTAGATACCAAATTTGTCAGTGTATTGTATAAATGAATGTAAAATAATAGTCCGATTTCATAAGATAATATATTTGCCTTGCAGTTTGTATAAATTATATAATATAAAATATTGTTTTGTCAAAATACCTAGAACATACTTTTCGTTATAATTATTCCCTGATAAAATATGACAAATTTATATATAAATAAATATATATAATGATTATACAAATTATATTTTTATTAGTTTCAGTTTACATTCAACATTTTTATTTGTATCATAAATTCTATATATTTATATAAAAGTAAACTTACAAATATGCTACATAAACCCTACCTCAAAATATATGCAAAACATGCATAGCCAAAATAATTTTCAGACAGTTCTATAGTATACCAAGTCCTAGGTAACAAAACATAATTGAAGTATAACTTTATACTTCAATTATGCCATTATACAACAGAAATATAATTGGCTGGCTCATTATTAGCAATTGTATGCCATGGGGAATGAATTATATTGCATGGAAAGCAGTTACATCTTTCTAGTCAGATAATGACTGTATGAGTTTTCTGCATTGTGTACCTATTATGTAACTAAAATATAATATTATAGTATACTAAATTATATGCAAATGTCAATCTTATTACAAACCACATGCATGATATTGTTGTCTGGATGGTCACAGTCAATGTAAAATGCAACTGTGGAATGAGACCAGGCATATACTGGATAATAACTTAATGAAAGAATCTAATTTATACCCTGGGTTATTTAGTCTATGTTATACTCAAAAATAAGAGTTTAGCCCACTAAATATATAAGTATAAATATAGGCTATGATTATAGCTATGCTGTATATAATGTATAACTGTATTTTTCCATAATTCATGTTATAATAAATTTATAACCAAGAAAATAATTCCTGAAATTTGTTTGTCATAGTATAATATTCATAAAATCTGCATTTATATATTTGTAATATAATATGCTAGTTTTACAATAATGATTGTAATATACAGAAAAAATAAAATATATTTGTGTAATTTGTGTAGAATAAAATATATTATATACAAAACAATATATATATACAGAATGTAATGTCAGTTGAATGTCTCAGATAAAAACAAAATAAATCAATTGTGTGCATTACAAAAGCATTCTTCAAGGCAGTAACTTGACTAATGCCTATGTATAAGCTTAGTGCAAACCAGTGTTTCATCTTACCTAAATCTACATGCTACCACTATCATATGAAATCCAGCATCTCTCTCACAAGACATAGCATTGGTACAGTTTACCAATTGCTGTCACAGAACATCTGACAGAAAAAGATCAATGCAGCAAAGCTATGTTTGAATATCATATTTGGATAAGTCTGGAGACAATCCAACAGCATAAAATAGCTCTAGGAAATGGTACATCCCATCATTATGCTCAAAAATTTCCTCCCTAACCATAGCATCAGCCAAAGAAGACGAAGAACTACTAGAAAAATTACTTGAGCTACTAGACAAACCAACATAGGAAGAACTAAACAAAACTAAAAAAATGAATAAAGCCACAAAATAAAACAGGTAAGAAATAGTATACTAAGAGCAAGTTAATACACAATTCAGGATTACTAAGTATATAAATACTAGGAATAAATAATGTAAAATAGAAATAGAAATGATGTCAAAATACTTACATATAAAGCTATGAAACCAAAATAAATATGATTAAAACTACTTAAAATGAAAAAATACAAAAATACATGAATAAATTCAATAATATAATAAAGATGCTAATAAATACTGAAATATTATAAAACACTGGCAAATTACTATCAATATATTACTAAATGTAGCAATACAAAATATGAACTACTATAAATAAATACAATCAAAATATAATAATAAACTTGCAAAATAAAAATACTATGAAAAACTATAAAATACTATAAACTTCAGGAATACTAAGATGTAAGAAACCAAGAAATAGACCAAACAAACAATATGAAAAGGAACAATAAAAAATATACCACAGTCTCAAGTCCTAATTACTGAACTGTATTAAAAAAATATATGCTATTTAAATCTAAGCTATTTTTCCTTTGATGGCACACCTATTGTATTTTAAGTGATTTTAACAAATCAGAATTTAAAGAATATTTGGAATTCCTCTCATGTTCATCTCAGAACTGAGAAATGTTTGAAAAAAATAACTGGAAATTTATTTTCGAAATCAGAACCAGGTTAGTTAAATGTCTTCATTGATTTAGCTTGTAGTTATTTTTAGAACTCCATGAAAGTTAATGAAATTGCCATTGTAAGACAGTCTTCAGTCTTACCATCCAGTGCTGGGGGTACAAATGCTCATGGCAAGACAGTCTTTCAACCCCAGGCACAATTGTGATTAGACTTAGAGTTTAGACTTCTTAAATATTATAATTATTTTATTCATAATTTATTTTGGGTTGGAAATAACAACTTAGCTCCTATAACTACATAGTAGTTATGACAGTAAAATGGAATATACATATATATTATAAATAGATAAATTCATAACAATACTTCACACATCAATGTAGTAAAAATATAATTCACACCTTGATGCCTTCACTCGATCAAGGCCAACCACCAAGGACCTTACTCTGCTGTGGTTTGGAATCATGTAATGAATCTTCACTTTGAAAAGTCCACAGTGGAGTGAGGTAGTGAGCTAGATGCCATCATCAGAATGTTCAGACTTCTCTACCCACTCATAGCAGTCATTCATGAGAAAGTCCACATCACCTCTTCTGGACCAAGATCACTGGGAGCCCTCATGCTTTTAAACCATTTGGCAAAACAGTGGTGCCATCAGATCAACCTCAGTCTACCCTGCAGGATAAAATACACTATAGGGTTACATCTTAATGCCTGATGCTGATTGCTTGTAAGTGTACATCAAGTGTACATAAAGTGTATATGTTCATATTTAATGTATAGTTTTCACAGCCTTTATGTAGTTAGGTTATATTGCAATTATTCCCCTTTCAAGTGTAAATATTTAATCATTTAGTAAATACATTTCACCAATCAGGTGTACATATTTTCTTTTTCAGGTTATCCTGTTAATCCCTATTCATGTGTATATAAAGCCTGTATCAGTATTCCATTCCCATTAACTCTGTGTATATAATGCCCCATAAAAGTGAACATATGAAGCATGTATACATGTCCCCTTATCTTAGAAGTAATGTTTGTTTTTATAAGGTTATTTTTGCATATTTTTATTGATTTTTTTCAGGTTATATTATGTATTGGTTCATGTTTATATTATTTTCATATTTTGTTGGTGTATATATTATTTTTGGTGAATTTCTTTTCAGGTAAAGTATTCTATATTTCTAGTTAATTACATATTTTTCTTCTTTCAGGTTTAATGTGTGTATATGTCTTTGTTAATTGCTCTTATTTAAATTTTTTATATTATTTTTTAAATTTTTGGTGTTTTATTAGATGGTTATTTGGTGGGTTTATCTTTAGTATAATTTGTTTAATAGTTTTATGTTAAACTTTCAGCTTTTAAATAGGTGGGGGAGGGTTGTAATGTTTTGGGTATATTTTCATACTTAGTTTGCTTTTTGGTATTTTAGGTAGTTTAAATGCAATATTTACTGTATTTGTTGTCATTTTTTGTGGTTATATTTGACCTTTAGTTATAGGTTAGTTTTTATATCAGTCTATCTTTTCTGGAGTTCATCATATTTCACACACACATATTAGAACATGTATATAATCTATGCTGCAATAACAGTCTTTATATTTTGTATATAATATATATGTATTGTGCTATTAGCAACAGTATAACTGCATCTTTGTATGTTTGAATATTGTTATATATGCTATATATGTATTGTTATGTCCATATATTGTTTGTGCTTTATGTATATATATTTGTATGTTGTAGTGACTGCTCCATATATATATATATATGTTGGTTTGTGATGTGATCCTTATATATAACAGTAAATATCCTTGCTTTGTACTTGTGATAGCATGTCTGCTATCATTGTATACATCGTTTATGTATATATTCTTCTGAATTATATGAATTTTATAAAAGTTAGTATATATTAGACTTTATTCTGAAGTTCCAGATTCTGTACTGACTCTTGTATGTAAATATTATTGTAAATATCAATATTAGTATTTTATTACAACAGGTTTCATTGTTCATGTTTTTATTCAATATATTCTGTAGTTTCTGTGTATATATCTTATTTAGGCTCTAAGACATCTTATATATATATAATTAATGTCTATTTTAACCTCTTTTTAGGCTCTGACATGTATATATAGGGGCAAATCCAGCTTTTCTACTATGGGGGGGGGGGGGGTTTGGATTAGAAAAAATCCAACATCAAAGAGGCATTATGGCAATGAGCTAAGAGCATAGCCTCTAAATCAGTATGTAGTGCCTTAAAATGTTAGCTTTTAATGTCTAGAATGCATTTAAAATATATATTTTTCATTATATTTTTAAAAACCTTAAAAAATTGTTTTTCTTAATCTCCCAGGAGGGGGGAGGGGTTTGACCCCCCTCCCAACCCTCTCCTTGGATCTGCCAATGATATATAGTACAGATTTTGTATATGAGTGTATATGAATGTATACAGAGTGTCCGAGAAGTGGGGTGTAAAGCAATATATTTAAAACTATAAACAACATTTTATTTATTATATATTCATTTGTGTTCAATCCATTTTTTATTATATGGTCACATTAAATCAACAGTAAAATCAATAATAGTGATGTCAAATGAATTACTAGTTTAATTAAAAGCATTTGATTGGCTTATAGTACTAACTATAGTAACTAAATTAGGTATATTCATTTGAAATTAGAAATCATTATTATTTGTATTATGCCTGATCAAAGTCCATATACCATTGAAGCTTGCATAATAAATGCAACTTAGTGGCATGAATCTAATAAAACTAAGGTTGATATGCAAGATATACAAAATAAATTTTCAGAGCGATTTGAAGGAGAAACCCCTCAAGGTGATAAAATCAAGAAATGGGAAGATAAACTGTTTGCTACTGGGAGCATTTTTGACAAGAATCGTACTAGATGACCCAAAGCAAGAAATGAATTGGTGGGCGCTGTTGCAGAATCAATTGTTTGATCACTTACTCGTAGTATTCGGAGTTGAGCTGTGGTTTAGATCTACCAAAGTCAACACTGTATGACATTATGAAGAAAGACATGAAGCTGAATGTATGGAAGGCAACACAAGTGCAATTTCTTACACCATATGACAGACGGGCTTGTGTTCAGGCTTGTAAGAGTAACCTGGATGCATTTCCCAGTAAAAGAGAAAGAAACAGTGTCTTTTTTACTGATGAGTGTGCAGAGTATGGGGATGGTCAAAAGCAGAAACTATCTTCTGGTAAAGAGATAACCCACACTTTTATGAACAGATCAAGCAGTATTCTCCAATGCAAATGATTTGGTGCACCGTATCAGGTACCTACCCATCTTATTGGACCATTTGTTTGTGAGCATGTCAACACTAAGTCTTGTCTTGAACTTCTAAAAAACAAATTTCTAACTGAATTGCATGGCCCAAATATTAGAAACAAAATGGTGCCTCGGATAAAGAATTCCCCGGTAGATGGATTGGCAGATTTGACCCAGTACCTTGGCCTGCTAGGAGCCCTGATTTAACTACTCCCAACAATGCTCTATGTGGCATTTTAAAGAGATAAATACTGAAAGCACATTCAGGGACAAAGCAAGCTATTTACCAAGTAGCCACCAAAGTCTGTGATTCCATAAATCAGGACAAGGATCTTTTTCAACATATGTCAGACAGGACATGGAGAAGAATCAGATTGGCTGTTGACATTGGGGGTCAACAAGTAGACTCATATGACACTTAAAAACTCAAGTATTATGTATTTTACTTGCATTTTAACCATTGGTTGCATTTTGACTGCATGTGTGTACCTTATAATTGAATATAATAAATATATTGTTAATAATTTTAAAGATATTGCTTTACAGCCCACTTCTTGGACAACCTGTATATGTATTGTTACCTATAGTTATTATAGTACTTTACAGTATTTACTTATATTGTTGGTTGTAAAACTTTGTAAGTTATAGTTGTATATCTATATCTTTGACTCTGACTTTAGTATTATTGTTTAATTGTTGTGATACTATAAGTTATATATTAACTGTGCAGTAAGTTGGTAGAATATGTTGGATGTGCAACATGTATAGTTGTATCCTACAATTCAAATTTGTGAATTTATCTTATTTTTATTGAATCAAATATTTCTATCCCTGTGCTAGTTTGATATTATGAAATATTTTATCTGTATTGATAGTTTATTTTATTTAGGAAGTGTTTACTTTATTTTTAAATTATTCTATTTACTATTCTACAAGTATTCTATAAATATCAAAGATTACAAATTTTTATCACTGAATATAACTTTAATCTGTATATATTCTAATAAATAGTGTATGTTTGGCAGCACTCAAATTTATTTATTTATATATTTTCTATTGTCTAGAGTTCTCTCAACCCTGGTAGTTTAGATTTAGTTGAATATAATATATATTATTATTATTACTAGAAGTTTTGTCTTAGGCATTACAACATTATAGTTTTTATTAGAGTAATTTATTTCATTACTATGTCAAGATGCTAACAATTCCCATATATTTTTCCCTTTAAGAGTTGAACTTGAATTACAAATTAAAATATAGTCTCATTATAGTATATACTTTTACTTTATTATCTCAATTATGTGTATATGTGCTAATTACCTTATTATTGCAAATGTGATAATTAATTTTTATTGCAATGGTGCTAATCAATTTGTAATGATATAACATTTTCTTAGGTCTAGGGTGAATTATTGCATGGTCATGGATACTTTTAATAATAATGTAATATAGGCTTAGCTTAACTTAACAAAGTAAATGCGCATATCATGAACATGGTGATAACAACTTTGTTATGGATATAGTATTGTTATTGTAGCAATTAGAGATAAAGAATTGTTATTGTAACAATTAGATGATGTGTATTAATTGATGCAAAATATGTGTATCACACATGCATCTACATATGAATATCAATTCAATATCATACTATAAAATATGATATTTTCCAATGTAAATCATCCCATTCACACTTTGGAATGAAGCCTTGACGTTCAGACAATGATTTACTTTTTGATTCACAATATACAATTTTATTATTACTTACTTTGTTGTTCCTTGCCGTAAATTTATGAAATTAAAGAAATTAAAGAAATAACCCCAAAAACCGCTAAAAATTTAAATTCCGTAACGAATGTAAGCAACCTTGAAAATTTTATTTTGAAACATTAAAATAAGAGACGTTTCATTCTTGTATAATTTCCCAATTTAAAAATTTAAAAATTATTGTTCAAAAATGAATTATTTGAATTTATATATTGATTTATTCTGTGATGCGTTCTTTCTTTCAATTCTGAAAAGAGAACAGAAAAAATTAACTACCATGAAGGTATTCCGATATTTCAGAATAAATAAATAAATCGTCTTTATTAAGGACACTAATATTTACAGTAAAAAAAGAATTATATCGAAAGGATTAAATATTAAGTCAATATTGTTTTCAAATAACTAATAGGTACTCATTTCAGCTATTATTTTTTTTATATAAAACGCATAAATATATTTGCTTTATTTTATCTGTAATACATGTTTTATTTACAGTATAACCGTAATTATATCTTATAATTCATTGTATTATAATTATGCCGTCCAATAAATACTTGTTGAAAGGTATAAAAATACTATAGCTGAATATTAAATGAAGCACACATTTCCGAAATTTTGGTATCCTCGTTTCATCAAGAAATGAACCTGTAACATATAAAAAGTAAATATCTATAAAGTCCCGTACATTATATATAGTCACAATTTACTTTATTGTGTGTAACACCGCGTCCACACTATGCAATTTTTCGTGCGTTTTTCATGCATCTGTTCATGAAAAAGTTTCATGATACCTGGCCACACTGTGCAATTTTCACTGCAATTTTTCGCGAATCTCAAAACGGCCGAAACTATCCTATTATGTCATTTATAAGAAACTTAAAAGTAAAAGAGAGAAAAAGGGGTAGACAATTATGGGTGAAGTTTATAATTATCATATATCATACATATTTTTTAACTCACCATCAATGCCAAGCTCAATTGAGATGGATGCGTGCTTGCTGCGCATAATTTTCGCAGAATTTAGAAATTATGTACCTATTCTGAATTGTGAACGTATACATAAAATGATACTGATATAAATTATTGCTAAAATATAAGAAAAAATAGTTATTGCAACAGTTGTTGCAATATGAGTCCCTTTTTTCGATTCCTATAACCTTTTTATAGTCTGGAATTCCACAAAATCTTATTTTGTTCATAAAATGTTATAATCCTTTGGTCCAGTTCGTCTTGCTGTCGAATGAGCACATATTAAAAAATTAAGCGATCACAAACTAATTATTAATACGGAAACTTCGAAAACACACCAAAAGTCGCGCCTATTGAAGCAGCCAAAATCGCACGAAAAAACGCATGTCTGGTTCCATGATACCGGCCAGTATCACCAAGAATTGCATGAAAAATTGAACAGTGTGGACGCGGCCTAATAAGGGGCCATTCACAAATAACGTTACGCAAATAATAGGGTTTTCAAATACCCCACCCCCCCCCCCCACCCCCCGTTACG